>MJUU01015372.1:91469-142709 GCA_002080025.1 Modiolus philippinarum | reverse complement strand
CTTTAGCAGAAAGTCTGGATCCGCCACTGTTAATATTGTTGAATTGTAATAGGTAAGGTATTGTCAGGCCAGTCGTGTCACTGTTTCCTATTTGCTGATACTTTGCGTTTAATCTATATTGCCAACTACAGACTAAAATATGTGTTTAAAGTTTTTTTAGGGTCTCGAATTGGCCTGAAGATTGATGATGATGAGTTTAATATTACATGCAATTCATTTTCATGTCTATCGTGCTACTACTTCCTGTTTACCTATACCTTAATTATATTTTACTTTTACCAAACTAGAATGAAACATTTACAGAGAAAGGAGAGGTTTGGGTACCTATACTGAAACCGTTTTTTGCCCTACTGATAGCTCTTACTAGTGCCGATACCTAGTCCGGCTATATCACGAGTTCCTATCGTTGTCCACTTTGTCTTTTTATTTTTTTTCTTTTGTAGTTCCCTGTTAGATTGTGGCCGTAATTTTCGGCCATTGTCAGTGTTTCCTGTTATCTTAAATCTTAACCACTTTAAAACAGTTCTCTAGAAATGCACTCAAATTTACCTGAATTCAGCGTGATGGTAGAATCAGAATCAGAATATTTTATTACCAAATTAGGGCCCCAGGAGGGCATGATACATCAAACATTTATGATTGGTACAGTACAGTATTACAGAAAACGGTATAAACAATAAATAACAATTAATAATTATAATAAAAATAATAAATAAAGGCATATATATGCACGTCTACCACAGATGCACTTCATACTATGAAAAAATGAGTAATATTAATAACATAACCGGTGCATTTGGATAAAAAAAATAAACAAAAAAATAATAATAAAAAAATAAAATGCATTCAAATACAGAACAGAATGCAGCAGGCACCACGAGACGATGCACAGGGGGGATTTTTCCACCGTGCCTGTCGCAGTCTGTCTATGATGGTTACATAGATCTAGCGATCATACCGGTAGGAACAGCAACAAGTTAAAGGAAATAAAGATATAGTAATGGACGGTGCCATATAATATTTATATCCAACCATCTAAAACCCGTGGCATATAATAGATAAGAAAAAAAGAGAGCAAGAGGTCAGACAGTGTATAGCCTGCAAAAAGTATCAAGTGACGGTGCCATAAGGAGAAAATACCTTCTTATACTTAGTGCAGGCCACACAGTTTTAACCAAAATCACTACAATCTTAAGGTAATATAGGCAACTTGCAGAAAGTATCAAGGGACGGTGCCATAAGGAATAAACCTGCTCATACTTAATGAAAGCTGTTCAGAAACCCCCAAAAATTACAAATTATGTATAATTAGTTATAACGTGTAAAAATCAAGTTTGTCGTGCTAATTTCTGTTTGCCGATACTATAATATTTTACCTTTTACCAAATACTGATGGAACGTTTTCTGTTTCATTTTTAGCTCACCTGGCTATGCCAGGGTGATCTATTGCCATCCCTTGGCGTCCGTCGTCCGTCATCCGTCCGTCGTTAGCTCACTTTCAAAAATCTGCTCCTCTGAAACCACTGGGTCAAATGGAACCAAACTTTAATAACTGAATCATCACCAGGGTATCTAGTTTCAAATTTGTTATTTTGTATGTCTTAGGTCAATTAACATGGCTGCCGTTACTAAAAATAGAGCATAGGGGTAAATTACAGTTTTTGGCAAATAACTCAAAAACCGTTACAGATATCAAAAATATGACGGAATTAAAATGATCAGCATGAGAAGATCTACCCATGCTGAAATTTTGAAGAAAATCTGATGACCCGTCTAAGAGTTATTGCCCCTTTTCCGTAAAATTTTCAAAATTTTGATGTTTTTTATTTTTATTAAAAAACTTTAACAGATAGAGGTTAAGTTTAAATTGCAAAAATGTTCAGCATGTTAAGATCTACCCACATGGATATTTTGAAGAAAATCCAAGTACCTATATATGAGTTGTGGTCCTGTATTGGTCAAATTCTTCGTGATTTTTTACTTTTTGTCCTTTATTTCAAAAACGCTTTGAGATAGAGGTCAAGTTTAAATTGCAAAAATGTTCAGCATGTGAAGGACAAAGATCTTCTAGAGAACTGCTGAATGGATTTAAATCAAACATGACATGAATGATGCCTGTCAGGTGTTGACCAAGTGTCACCAGCTGTGAACTTAATTTAACAAAAGATCTTCTTCTAGAGAACTGCTTAATAGATTTAATCCAATCTTTGCTTATGAGAAGCTGACCAAGTGTTGTTACTTCAGTTCTGATCCATCATCCAGCATGGCTGCCAGAAATGAATTGGGCCCTAAGGGGAAATGCATACAAAGATACCATGGACAACCATTGAATGGATTCAATTTAAATAATGCATAAATGAAACTTGTGAGATTTTGACCAAGCTTGTTACTTTGGTGCTGATCCGTCTTCCATGGCCACCAGTAGCAAAACTTAGTTTAACATTGGACCCAGTGGGAAATGCATAAAAAGATCTTCTCCTCTGAAACTGCTTGAACAATTTCAGTAGAATTTTGATATGATAGTCCTTATGTGACCCTCTTCAAAGTTTTATGTTTAATAGCTGCCAGCAGGGAACGTAGATTAACATTGGCCCCTTAAGTTTGGAAACTGCATTCAAAAATCTTCTCTGAAACTGCTTGAACAATTTCAATTAAATTTGATAAAAAGTTTCTGATTTTTATGTACATACACCACCAAAGATGGACCATCAATTGTGAATTATAGTGCTGCAGGACCCAGGTGAGCGATTTAGGCTCTTGAGAGCCTCTTGTTTCTGTGATTAAATTAATGGAAATAGATTCAAATTTGACTCGAAGCTTAATAATGATAAAATAAGGCTGTCGCGATAATACTTTCTGTTTTCCGGTAACTTAACATTTAGTACCTACAGCTATAAAACATGTGGATCAGTGCTTCAATCAATCGTATTACTACTTCCCGTTTGCACATATATTCCACTATTTCCCGTTTGTACTTTTAATATTTTGCGTATAACTCATAAAAGATACTTATTTACACTTAATTACTTTTCTTATACTCCCTCATGCATAGCTCTGTCCTTAGCTAATTTTGGCTTTACATTTAGATCATATGGGTTATTTGTTCTCTATCAGTTTTTAAATATCTTTGAGTATATGGTCTTCCAAACGTTTAGATTTTGACATAAGTTGTCGAAATGCGCATACGCAGAAAGTAAATTCACAGTAACCTCGGTATTTAGTTATTTGTTACCACTGGGTCGATGCCACTGCTGGTGGACTGTTAGTCCCCGAGGGTATTCACCAGCCCAGTAGTCAGTACTTCGGTGCTGACCCGAAAGCCGATTATTTTTGGAACCTTACAATATCTAATTTTTTGTAAATTTTGTTGAAAAACTAAGTAGTATCTCCCTCATGCATAGCTCTGTCCTTAGCTAATTTTGGCTTTACATTTAGATTATATTGGTTATTTGTTCTCTTTCAGTTTTTAAATATCTTTGAGTATATGGTCTTCCAAACGCTTAGATTTTATCTGCACTGAAGAGACAAAAGTTGTCGAAATGCGCATATGCAGAAAGTGAATTCACAGTAACCTCGGTATTTAGTTATTACTTATAACACATTTTTGTTCACAAAAAATTGTCATATCTTCTCTTTTTTCCTGTTTAAGGTTAATGACGACAGGTGTCATGTTATCTAACCAGAAAAATAGCGGAGAAAAAATTTATAATGCTCAGAATGGAATGAAATATACTTAGTATGAGTATGTGTAGAAACCAGTTTCGGTGTTATTGATATCAAAAGGCGACCGTTACTATGGGAACAGAAAATGTCAAATTGCTCCAAATTGACTGTATTACTTATCGTGTGTAAAAATGAGTTTTGGTCTTAAAAATATCAAAATGACAGAAACATGGCTGGAAAAAATAAGTTTAAACTGCTCTAATTGGGATGAAAATGGGATATTATCTTGAAATAAGGAGAGAAAAAGGGAAATGATAATGAAAAGGGGGACAATAACTGTAAAAATTAAATAAAATAGAGAGATAGTTGTGAAAAAGTTAATAATGCACATAAAGGAATACGAAAGTGGGAAATAATGATATAATAAAACACGAAAATTGTGGGGAGAGGGAAATCACCGTAGAGCTATTCCCCGTTTCCAAGCAATGAATGCAGACGTGATAGAAATATTCCCAGAAAAAACCATTGTTTCCGTTTTTTAAAGTTCACCTCAAGAGGGTTGGGTTTAGAAAAATATGAGAAGTGACAACTCCTTCATATAGTCAACATCATCCAACATATACCTATATACAGCATACTAGGTAACTCCGGTCAAAATGGTGGCCAGCAGAAACTACACATAACTTCCAGTCCCGCGTGCGCGCTCCTTTACCTCTCTATAGGACTCCTGCGGGGTCAAGTGTTAAACTATCATACCGTGATCTACAATATATCACAAAATTAGAATTTGTAAATGACAACCTTTTTTTGCATTTATGTTTTAAAGTAAGCAAGAAAGTACCAACCTCCGGTTTAGCATGTGTAGACTGTATACAGTCACATGACTATGGTAGTTTGGTTTTGGTGCTACAAGCACAGACGGTGACATCACTTCCGGTTTTTGTACTAGTGACGGCAAATTTTTTTAGTGGAGGCGGGCAATGTTGTCAATTTTGAATGCTTGTAGGTCTCTTAAAAGCCTGGTTTGCTATACTGATTTTTTAATATATTATTGTTGTGATTTCAAATAATATATTCAATGAAAAAAATTCAAATTTCAAATGACACAATTTTTTTCATGATATGAAATATGGTAAGGCAAGGACCAAAAAGGGCTTGAAAAATTGCAAGTTAAGAGAATATTGTGGTAATTTTGAAGCTACGAGGCGGCAAGATCAAAGTCTTTTTTATACTATTACATATTAAATAGTCACAGCTTATACCATAGACAGTTATTTCCCCCTTCTAACAACATGCGCATCACAGTCTACCCTAATATATCGTTCTTGTTCATGAACACCATGAACTCTTGCCCTTTAATCTCGATAAAAAGTTTTAAAATTTCACGCATCAACTACTTGTGTACTACAAAATATCACAGAACAACATACCTGTTAGCCCTCCCACATTGCGAGGGAGATTCCCACTAACTCATCAAATCTCCCACTTGAAAAGGTTCTCCCTCGTGTGAGACCAAAATCTCCCACAAAGAGAAAAAGTCTCCCACAATCTCCCACATTCACAAAATAATGCAAAAAAAATTGTTATTTCAATACCAAAATGTTTATTTTACTGCTTTAAATATACTGAAAACAATTATTGTTTACACAATATGACAATACAATACAATACAAGCCACTCAAAGCAGTTAATTATGTTGTTTTAGTTAATTAATCAAATAATGGTATTGCTTATAACTTAATTTTCTTTTAAGGTTATCTTTTCATCACAATAAGAATTACCAAAAAATGCCTGTTTATTGTCGTCGAGCAAAATCTCCGACAAACAAAAACTGTTATGAGGGAGCCTTCCTATAGGTTAACACCTATGGAACAATAAATCTGAATGTTGATTTTTTTCTGGGTATGGTGTCCTCATTAACCTTAGCAGTCAGAGGAAAATTGTTATGGATATTTAAAGGTTTCATGTTTATTGCTTGTTTAAAGCTGAAGACAATTCCAAAAATAAGGTATCAAGTGCGCAAATATTGACTTTCGAACAGGGATCCAGTTTTGAACCCAAAGCTGTATTCAGTATTAAGCACTACAACTCCTATGATTGGTGGATAATAAAATTAAAAGTTTTAAATTAGAATACTATGTCATATTACAATTCGATTTATAGGAAATCTGATTTCAACAATGTAACCCAGAGATGGTAATTTGACCTTTTATGGCATTTGGTCGACATAAAAATATTTTACTTTTTTCAATATACCCTTTTTTGAGCCTCATTTTACACCAAGAATCGCCGCATAGACCCCCATTTTTTATTTTGGAATTCGAAAGATCTGTATGAGTACTTATCATTTTCAGGACCCCCGGGACGGAAAAAAGCCTTCGTCTATTTTTAGATAATCGCCAAACAGGGGAACCCCCCTATGGAAAATGCATTGTAAATATTTGCGCACTTGTAACCATAAGTTTCGTCTTCCTGTCTTTTGCAAATCAACACTTTACTGTCTACACCTTAAACCGGAAATTGGACTGGTTCCCAGTTGGACTGTTATATGCTATTTTCTCTAATCGACTTCTTGAAAAAAAAAGAAATATTTTACCATCTTCGGAAGAAAAATGGTAAGACATTCAGGTGAAAACATACGAGCTATAAATTAATACCTATGATGAGCAAACGATCATGTCGTGTCACGTGTTAGTTGTTGTACATATTTGCCGTAAACTACAGGACAGACTCTCACAATGACATGTATGTCAAATTATGACGTCCATCTATCATTCAATGTCTTCTGGTTATGGTTACATACTTGCAAGTAAAAGCTTAACTAGAAATAAGTTACCATTACATTAAGTGTTGATAGACACTTTTTTCGGAAGAAAGATGAATTTTTAATGCATGACTATTTGTTCAAATGAAAACACCTGATGACCTATTTTGGAACTTGGTTTACCTGGTGTCAGAACAAAATATGCTAATTAGGTTATGCAAATAAGTGGTTAGTTCTACACATTTTATTACTAAACCATTCTAGTCTCCATGGCTTTTGGTATATTTGAAGCTGTTAATACTGAGAGCTGTTTGCAGGTTGTTCTTTTCCCTGGGGTACAACATGTATTATATGACTGAATAATCAAAGAAACCATTATGTGATACAAGCAGTCCTACACATATCTTAAAGAGGTATTCTGTAAGCCAAAATAGGGGCCTATGAAATTGTGTCGGTTGTCTGTGTTATATTATTAAATCATTCTAGTCTCCATGGCTTTTGGTATATTTGAAGCTGTTAATACTAAGAGCTATTTGTAGGTTGTTCTTTTCCCTGGGATACAACATTATTATATAACTAAATAATCAAAGAAACCATTATGTGATACATGCAGTCCTACACATATCTTAAAGAGGTATTCTGTAAGCCAAAATAGGGTCCCATTAAATTGTTTCGGTTGTCTGTGTTATAAAGTGTTCATGTATAAATTTGCATTAAAACTTCCCACAGAAACTGAAATACACCACTGCAAAGGTTTCTCCATCCTGCAGGCTTTCCGAAATGTGCCGGTCCGTCGGTCCTGACTGGCATTTTTGAGTCTGGACCGGCAAATAATTATCCTTGTCGGACCAGAGGACCGACAAGAGATTTCATCTGTCCATTGGTTGTTGCCTCTGTTTATTTGCAAGTCAATAGAAAATGTTTCAACCGGACTTTAAAGTATAACATCCCTTGCTTTCTTTATTAAATTTTTGCTTAAGAGTACAAGCTTTATCCAATTTTGACTACGAAATCGCAAATGGCTGACTTCTAATTTTGTACATCAGAACCGGAACGGAGAAAACACGATTTTTTTCCGGATTTTCGTCATAATGGTCCGGCAAGTTCACTTTCGGTCTGGCAATTTTTGTTTGCTTGTGGGACAAAATGACC
Organism: Modiolus philippinarum; assembly: GCA_002080025.1. Taxonomy (NCBI): domain Eukaryota; kingdom Metazoa; phylum Mollusca; class Bivalvia; order Mytilida; family Modiolidae; genus Modiolus; species Modiolus philippinarum. The sequence continues at coordinate 135,130 of MJUU01015372.1, read as the reverse complement.
GGCAGAAATTTTCAACTTTCGGAAAGCCTGATCCTGGGACTAATATAACAAGGATTTGAAACTATTTAACAAACCAGTTTGATCGAATAAAAAGCGGTGTCCCGGCTACGATTTTTGGCTGTAACTTTTGATTTACTCAACATTAAATTATTTTGAAAATTTTGCCGAAAAACTGATTTATCGCATATTTACATTATTAGATTTTCATTTACACAACAATGAAATCTTAATAAAAAATGGGTAATACATGTAAATGCACCATGGGTTGTTTTCTTGTGTAAAGAGGTCATATTATTATTGAGAAACTGTCCAATAAACAAATGTCGATGATTAATGAGCGTCAGAACAATGAAAATAAAGAAGATTGGCTAACTTTAACTCGCTAGTTTACATGTCAAATTCCATCCTACTATTACAAAATTTTACCAAGATAAAGCTCTTTGTATTGGCTTTATAGCCATACATAATTTATATGCAGGAAAAATTTTTAACAGTGCTGATTAATTTTGACTGATGTGACCACACTCGTGCAATTTTTAGTAATGAATTTTGGAGATCAAACCCTAAACTTTTCCCGTGTATTATACAACTAAATTTAAAGAAAAATACTTCATGATTCACATAAAAGTTTCATCTTTTCAATCATATAAATTTTGTAGCATTAAAAATTTTGGGAAAATAGAAAGCGTACTAAAAAGAACGTCATGAAGTATAAAATTTCACAGTATATTTCTAAAAAAAACAAAATGATCTTAGTTTTAGAGCAAAATTTGTGTACTTTGGAATAAATTTATTTTACAAAAAATATACTATGATTTGCAGCAATCTTTTTTCTATAAAATGATATATTTTGTATTAAAATCGGTAGAAAAATGTAGATGTAAAGTGTACTTAACATGTCCTATGTTTCAACAGAGAAAAGCTAAAAAATACGATAACAGGTAAATCTCCCGCGACACCGAAATTGTAAGAAATGTAAATGTTTCAGTCCAGATCCATCATAGATATGTAACAATTGTATGGCTGGACAGATTTTTATACCCCTGCTACATAGTAGTGGGGGTATACTGGTTTACCTCCGTTCGTTCGTTCGTCCGTCCATAACCACACTTTTCTCAGCAACTACTTTACAGAATGAAATCATATTTTGGCAAAAGCTTTCTCATGATGGTCCGATGTGTATATACAGATTTCAAGGTAACCGCATAAGTCCTTCCTGTTTGCCGAGACTTCATCATGTTTTTTTTATTGTTCTACAGCATATGGAATTTTTCGTCACAATTTTTTTCTGAAACTGTAAGAGGGATTCAATTGTTGATATGCACAAAGCTTCCTTATGGTCCAATCTATCATGTATTATAATTTCAAGGTTATGCCATAAGCACTTCCTGTTTGCCGAGACGTCTTTGTTTTTCATTGTTGTACAATATATGGAATTTTTCGTCACAATTTTTTCTGAAACTGTAAGTGGGATTCAATTGTTGTTTTGCACAGAGCTTCCTCATGGTCCAATCTATCGTGTATTAGGATTTCAAGGTTACGCCATACGCACTTCCTGTTTGCCGAGACGTCATTGTTATACCCCTCGCAAACAAAGTTTGAGGGGGGTATATAGGAATCACCCTGTCTGTGCGTCCGTCCGTCCGTCCGTCCGTCCGTCCGTCTGTCCGTCCATGTACCTTGTCAGCGCATGTTCTCCTAAACGGTTGCTTGGATTTTGATGAAATGTTATACAGTTAAAGTATGCCATCTGAAGATGTGCATGAAGTGATATGGTTGCTGTCCAAAATTTTGAAGGGGAGATAATTGGTCTTTGAATATTATCTGGCAAAAAGGGGGGATGAACCTTGTCAGCACATGTTCTCCTAAATTGCTGTTTGGATTTTGATGAAATGTTACAGTCTTATAGTACACCACCTGAAGATGTGCATGAAGTTATATGATTCCTGCCCGAAATTTTAAAGGGGAGATAATTTGACTTTAAATATTTTCTGAAAAAAAGGGGGGGCAAACCTTGTCGGCGCATGTTCTCCTAAACGGCTGCTTTGAGTTTGATGAAATGTTGCATAGTTGTAGTACACTATCTGAAGATGTGCATGAAGTATTAAGGTTACTGCCTGAAATTTTGAAGGGGAGATAAGTCGTCTTTGAATATTATTTGGCAATGGGGGGATGAACCTTGTCAGCTTATGTTCTCCTAAATGGCTGCATGGATTTTGATGAAATATTACACAGTTGTAGTACACCACCTGAAGATGTGCATGAAGTTATATAGTTCTGCCTGGGATTTTGAAGGAGAGATAATTTGACTTTGAATATTTTCTGGAAAGGGGGGGGGTGGGAGAAACGAACCTTATCAGTGCATTCTCTCCTAAACGACTGCTTGGATTTTGATGAAATGTTACACTGTTGAAGTACACCACCTGAAGATGTGCATGAAGGTATATGGTTGCTGCCCAAAATTTTGTAGGGGAAATATTTCATCTTTGAATATTTTCTGGAGAGAGGGGGGAGGTATATCATTGTGTCCACATTTGTTCTGTGTCCATGACTGTATTGCGTCCACACACAATTAAATTTACACTTGCCATATTGATTCAGGGTTCAGTTAGCGGGTGGTTTATTTGGCTGCCATCCGGCGACAGCTGTAGTTTTTCATTGTTGAACAATATATGGAATTTTTCGTTACAATTTTTTCTGAAACTGTAAGTGGGATTCAATTGTTGTTTTGCACAGAGCTTCCTTATGGTCCAATCTGTCATTTATTCAGATTTCAAGGTTACGCCATAAGCACTTCCTGTTTGCCGAGACGTCATTGTTTTTCATTGTTGTACAATATATGGAATTTTTGGCCTATATTTTCCGCTTGAGTGACTTACATTCAAGTTTACGTCCGCGTTCAGATCTCAGTCACTGTACATGGTAGGATCATCTAACCTTGCATGTGCATGCATCTCTGATGGTAGGTCAGCATCCAGGCAAAATTAGGTCACTTTGACCTATAGTTTCCGCTTGTGTGACTTACATTCAAGTTTATGTCCGACTTCAGATCTCAGTCACTGTACATGGTAGGATCATCTAATCTTGCATGTGCATGCATCTCTGATGGCAGGTCAGCATCCCGGCAAAATTAGGTCACTTTGACCTATATTTTCCGTTTGAGTGACTTACATTCAAGTTTACGTCCGCGTTCAGATCTCAGTCACTGTACATGGTAGGATCATCTAACCTTGCATGTGCATGCATCCCTGATGGTAGGTCAGCATCCCGGCAAATTGACCTATATTTTCCGCTTGAGTGACTTACATTCAAGTTTACATCCGAGTTCAGATCTCAGTCACTGTACATGGTAGGATCATCTAACCTTGCATGTGCATGCATCCTTGAAGGTAGGTCAGCATCCAGGCCAAATTAGGTCACTTTGACCTATATTTTCCGCTTGAGTGACTTACATTCAAGTTTACGTCCGAGTTGATATCTCAGTCACTGTACATGGTAGGATCATCTAACCTTGCACGTGCATGCATCTCTGATGGAAGGTCAGCATCCAGGCAAAATTGGGTTGCTGCGACAAAGTGCCACAACGAGGCGAACTTTGTAATCGTTGATTACCTATGTTTTCTGAAACTGTAAGTGGGATTCAATTGTTGTTTTGCAAAGAGCTTCCTTATGGTCCAATCTATTGTGTATTAGGATTTCAAGGTTACGCCATAAGCTCTTCCTGTTTGCCGAGACGTCATTGTTTTTCATTGTTGAACAAAATATGGAATTTTTCGTCACAATTTTTTCTGAAACTGTAAGTGGGATTCAATCATTGTTTTGCACAGAGCTTCCTTACGGTCCAATCTATCGTTTATTAAGATTTCAAGGTTACGTCATAAGCACTTCCTGTTTGCCGAGACATCATTGTTTTTCATTGTTGTACAATACATGGAATTTTTCGTCACAATTTTTTCTGAAACTGTAAGTGGGGTTCAATTGTTGTTTTGCACAGAGCTTCCTTATGGTCCAATCAATCGTGTATTCGAATTTCAAGGTTACGTCCGAAGCACATCCTGTTTGGCGAGACGTCATTGTTTTTTCATTGTTGTACAATATATTTAATTTTTTGTCAAAATTTTTTCTGAAACTGTAAATGGGTTTTACTGTTGTTACGATTGTTTCTTGATTTATCACATTGGCTGTAGGGGGAAGGTTTTGGCCCAATAAAACTAGTTTAACCCCGCCGCAGCAGGTTTGCGCTTGTCCTAAGCCAGGAAATTTATTAAGCCTTTGTGTGTCTTGTCTTTTTTCTAGTTAGTTTACTTTATGTCTATAGGAGTCTAGGATGATGTTTATTTCGCAGAACTTGATTACTCTTTATTCAGGGGCCGACTCCGACCTGCCGTTGGGTGTGGGGTTTTCTCACCGTTCATTGAAGATCTTATGGTGGCTTTGAGTTGTTATTGCTCCCCTTTGGGTCGTTGTCTCTTTGACACATTCCCCGTTTCCCTTCTTTTTTCTATTCAATTGTTGTATTGCACAGAGCTTCCTTATGGTCCAATCTATTGTGTACTCGGATTTCAAGGTTAAGTCATAAGTACTTCCTGTTTGCCGAGACATTTTTCATTATATCATTGTGTTTATACTTGTATTGTGTCCACACTTGTACTGTTCCACACCTGTATTGTGTCCCTATACAATTAAATTTGCACTTGCCACATTGATTCTTGGTTCAGTGAGCGGGGGTATATCAGGCTGCCATTGGGCGCCAGCTCTTGTTATTTCAGACACTATCAAATACTAGAATTCAACTGATAATTCACTGTGTCTTTAAACTTGATATGTAATTTGTAAACCATAAAATACAAGTCAAGAAAGATACTAGTAGGTTCAATGATGAAAGTGGGACTGGAGTTATGCCTCTAAAAAATTGAATATCTTACAAATTTTTGAATTTCAAACTAAGAAGTCATGAGTGATGATTAGCATGTAGTCTTCAGAAATTTGTTGATGCATTTGGTTCTCACCCGATTGTGTTTTTGTCTCGCCTGCGACGAAAGTCGCTGAAAGCGAGACATACATGTAGGTATAGCAATCCTGCGACGGCGGCGGCGGCGGCGTAAACTTTTTTCTAAAACCTTCATAACTTTTCGAGGGTAATACATACAAACATCATCTTTGGTCCACAGCACCACCAAATGATGACCTTTCCAGCAGCATATATTTTGGATGACCTTGACCTTGTTTTCATGGTTCAATAAGCACATAAACATTGCGACATAGTTTCACATTCAAGTCCTTTTCTCAGGAACTATAATACCTAGACTTGTCATATTTGGTCTATAGTGAGATCTATATGGGTACACGGCAGTCTGACACCTGTCGTGTTGCCTTGACCTCAATTGCATAGTTCAGTGAACTTAGAAAATCTGCGACATAGTTTCACATTCAAGTCCTTTTCTCAGTAACTGTTACACCTAGACCCGTCATATTTTGTTTGTAGGGAGATCTATATGGGTACACGCCAGTCTGACACCTGTCATGTTTCTTTGACCTCAATTTCATGGTTCAGTGACTTTGTTAAATTTTTACATTCAAGTCTATTTCTCAGCAACTGTAGCCTCTAGACTCACAATATTTGTCCTATAGCAAGATTTATTTGGGTATATGCCAGTCTGACATTTGTCATGTGACCTTGACCTCAATTTCACGGTCTAGTGGCCTCGTTAAGTTTTTCTGCTTAAGTCCATTTCTCAATAACTAGAAGTGGTAGGTTGATAATATTTGGTATGTAGGTTGGTCTTGGGTAGTACATGTCAGTCTGGCAGGTGAGTTTTGTCCTTGACCTCAATTTCACGGTCTAGTGGCCACGTTAAGTTTTTCTGCTTAAGTCCATTTCTCAATAACTAGAAGTGGTAGGTTGATAATATATGGTATGTAGGTTGGTCTTGGGTAGTACATGTCAGTCTGGCAGGTGACTTTTGTGCTTGACCTCAATTTCACGGTCTAGTGGCCACGTTAAGTTTTTCTGCCTAAGTCCATTTCCCAATAACTAGAAGGGGTAGGTTGATAACATTTGATATGTAGGTTGGTCTTAGGTAGTACAGTTAGCTCAACGCAAACTGATTCTCTCTCTCTTATCACCGATTTTGGTGTAACACGGTGTTACACGGTTAATTTCAGATAAACCTCCAAGATCCCTCCCAAACTCTAATCTCAACACCAAAAGTTTTATTGCTTTAAAGGGCAATAAAACTTGTGAATGTTAATTACCTGTCCGATTGTCAAAATACAATGATTGACATGTTGCAAGTCAATATTTGTTACGGTTGTGGAAATTTCAACATCCTCGCTGTTAATGACAAATTATTTTCTTGAAAATACATTTTTCCGGAGTAATATTTTGATAACTGCTGAGTCAAAACATTTTAAAAAGTAATTTATTTGTATTGCTGCTGAGAAACATGTGGTTTTCAGTTGTTTCACTTGAGAAACATTCCGGTCTCAACTATGGATTAATACATTTTACAGAAACAAAATGTGCTTAAAACTTTAAACTTAAAATAAAAATGATTAAGAATTAAGCGTGAGTCCTTCTAAAGGACATTCTTCGTATTCGTTCATTCCTTCCATACTTAAAATTTTCCAGATTTTCTGAAAATCCTGTTTCAAAGTGAATCAAGCATCACCAACAGGTAACCGTCTTAAAATAGAATCTGTGACAAAATACATTTACAGATTTACATAATTTTTATGAACCAAATGAATTTTTAATATGTTTTCTTTATTTTTAAAACCCTTTTAACCATTTCTTTCATAAAAACAGGCGGCAATTTTATTTACCAAAACATATGGATCTTTTGTCAGCAGAATCTACTGGGAATTTCATGCCAATTTTGTTCAAATTATTTCAAAAACAAATTTATTTTTTACTTTTAATTACTACCTTTAGAAAAAATATAATTTTTATTAAAACTTGATTGATGAAATGTCAATGACCTGCTCATTATCGCCTGTGATTACCGACAAAAGATCAAAGGAACACAGGTAATAAATTTTGCGGTGTTGGGGGGATTTTCGTTTTTCAGGGCAATAAACGACACGCTAATCCGTGTGATTCCTCCAAGACAACACCAAGTATTTTTTTGGTGAAAATCGATGTTTAGCAGTGTCCCACCAGGAAAATACTTGGTGTTGAGAGACCGGGAATCAGTTGGCGTTGAGCTGACTGTACATGTCAGTCTGGCAGGTGACTTTTGTCCTTGGCCTCAATTTCACGGTCTAGTGGCCATGTTAAGTTTTCTGCTTAAGTCCATTTCTCAATAACTAGAAGTGGTAGGTTGATAATATTTGGTATGTAGGTTGGTCTTGGGTAGTACATGTCAGTCTGGCAGGTGACTTTTGTCCTTGACTTCAATTTCACTGTCTAGTGGCCACGTTAAGTTTTCCTGCATAAGTCCATTTCTCAATAACTAGAAGTGGTAGGCTGATAATATTTGGTATTTAAGTTGGTCTCAGATAGTACATGTCAGTCTGGCAGGTGACTTTTGTCCTTGACCTCAATTTCACTGTCTAGTGGCCACGTTAAGTTTTTCTGCTTAAGTCTATTTCTCAATAACTAGAAGTGGTAGGCTGATAATATTTGGTATGTAGGTTGGTCTTGGGTAGTACATGTCAGTCTGGCAGGTGACTTTTGTCCTTGACCTCAATTTCACAGTCTAGTGAGCATGTTCACTTTTCTGATTAGTTCACTTAGATTTCACATCAATTTAGAGTCCAGCAGGGACAGGCGAGACATCTTTTAGGGTCATCACTTGTTGAGCTATGTAGGGACTGACAAAGAAATGGAAACATTTTTTTGAAATTACTAATCAGTTTATGTAAGTTTTTATCTCAATGTCCATAAATTAAAGTTGCATTTACACAGAGACTGAGGGTTGCCTGTAATAGTTTTTGTCCCCAACTGCAACACGGAGCGGGGACATAGAAATGTCGTGCGTCCCTGTGTCTGTGCGTCCGTCACACTTTCTTGTAAGCGCTCTCATGCCTACAAATTTCAACGGCTTTTCATGAAATTTATACCAAATGTTTATATCACTAATACCTTGGTCAAGTTCTAAAAGCAGTGTTGGTCGATGTTTTTGACGGAGTTATGGGACTTTGACAGAAATCATGCCTCTGTTTTATCCAAAAATTGACCTTGTAAGCACTCTCATGCCTTCAAATTATGACATATTCTCATGAAATTTACACCAAATGATTATACCACTAATACCCTGGTCAAGTTTGAAAATCAGTTTTGGTCGATACTTTTTGAAGGAGTTATGGGACTTTGACCATAATAATGACACTGTTTTTGCCAAAAATTGACCTTGTAAGCGCTCTCATGCCTACAAACATTGACGGATTCTCATGAAATTAATACCAAATGTTAATACCACAAATACCTTGGTCAAGTTCGAAAATCAGCCTCGGTAGATACTTTTTGTTGGAGTTATGGACTTTGACGAAAATAATGACTCTGACGAAAATAATGACTCAAGTTCTAAAAGCAGTGTTGGTCGATGTTTTTGACGGAGTTATGGGACTTTGACAGAAATCATGCCTCTGTTTTATACAAAAATTGACCTTGTAAGTGCTCTCATTCCTACAGATTTTGACAGATTCTCATGAAATTTATACCAAATATTTAAACCACTAATACCTTGGTCAAGTACTAAAATCAGCATCGTTCCATACTTTTTGACAGAGTTATGGGACTTAGACCAAAATAACGACATTGTTTTAGCCAAAAATTGACCTTGAAAGCGCTCTCATGCCTACAAATTTTGACGGATTCTCATGAAATTTATACCAAATGTTTATATCACTAATACCTTGGTCAAGTTCAAAAATTACCCTCAGTCGATCATTTTGAAGGAGTTATTGGACTTTGACGAAAATAATGACTGTTTTATACAAAAATTTACCTTGTAAGCACGCTCATGCCTACAAATTTGAATGGATTTTCATGAAATCTATACCAAATATTTATACCACTAATACCTTGGTCAAGTCTAAAAATCACTCTCAGTCGATACTTTTTGAAGGAGTTATATGACTTTGATGAAAATAATGACTCTGTTTTATACAAAAATTGACCTTGTAAGCACTCTCTTGCCTACAAATTTTAAAGGATTTTCATGAAATTAATACCAAATATTAATACCACTTATACCTTGGTCAAGTTCGAACATCAGCCGTGTTCCATACTTTTTGTATCCCCACATATTTAATTCTGGAACAGGCCAGAATGTTTGAAAATATTGCAATTTCATATTCAGTATACCAGTATATTGCTTGAGCGGCGGGGGACCCAGGGATTCTATTCTTGTAGAAAATGAATTACTATGAAAAAAGTTATTTTAAGTTTAATTTCTGGTATTTCAATTTTGACAAATTATGTCTCTTCAGTGCAGATAAAAATGCCATATATCAAAAGCTGTGTAAAGCTGATAAGGCATTTTGATTCAGACTTTAAAAAGTCAATTCCAGATTGATAATTTTAAACAAATGGTACTACATGTAGCATGTAGAACATAATGGTACATTCAGTGATGTCACATTCCTAAATTGGCTTTGTACACCTGTACAACACTTATTTAAAATCTAGACTGAAGACTGTGTATGCATTTTTAAATTGTAACTTCTTCTGATGACATTCTGCTTAGAGCGAAACATGTCGACAAATAAAGTTTTTGGAGTTTACTAAGTTTTGTTGTCAACATGGTATTTAATTATGTATCAATTAATTGACAACCCTGCATGCCATCAGTATCACTTCTGTAACCTTTTCTGAGAGGAGACATAAGTAGATAAGTACATGTACATGTAGATGTTGGTTCCATCTTTGGTTAACTTTACATGAGTAAAAGCAAGCTTTTATATGAATCTAGTTTATGAAATATCCATTTAAATATAAAATTCACAGAAAATTTGTAAACATATCAGACAACCAATTAATCAATTAGATATTTTTGTAATGGATTACCAAAACTGGAGAACAACTTAGATTTTTTATTATCCCCCCTCCCCCCCATATGTTAGTTGCCATATGTACTAGATCATATCACATCGCCATTTTGATTCAACAAATTTTACAGGAGTTATGGGACTTTGTCGACTTAATGCATACTACAACATAGGAAGACTTTGTGGACACATCTCGTCATAATCCAATTACGGGATTTTGCTGAAATTTTGCTTGGCTATTTGCCACCTAATGCAGTTGATCATATCCTGGCGCCATTTTGATTCGCAAAATTTTACATGAGAAATTGGACTTTATCAACTTCACTGCAGCGGCAGGGGACATAGCGACTTGTAGCAATCTTGTTGTACTTGTAATTGATCTTTAGAATATGCCAAGTTTTAAGTAGTCCTTTATTTGTCTCATTAGGCTGTAGACAGGAAGAGTTTTTATACAACCGCAAAAATTTTGCGGTCGTATTATGTTATGGCGCAGTAGTCGGCGTCGGCGTCTGTGGCCAGCATAACTTTGTTTCTAGTGGACGGATCATCTTCAAATTTCAGTATGTGGTTTCTTGGCATAATGGCTATCCTGGGTTTTAATTCGGGGTTTATGGCCCCACCCGTTTCAGAAAAAGGGGCCAAAAAGGGGTAAAATTGGGTATTTTTGTGTCTGTGGACAGCATAACTTTGGTTCCAGTGAACAGATCATTTTCAAATTTTAGTATGATGTTTCTTGGCACATGCTTTAGCCCGGGCTATAATTTTATGTTCCTGGCCCCGCCCGTTTTAGAAAAAGGGGCCAAAAGGGGTTAAATTAGTTGTTTTCACATATTTGACTGTAGAATCTTTATTATTTATTGAATTTTGATGGGGTTTCTTTCAGTAAACTCCTTAGAAAATTTCCAATCTGTAGAATGCCAACGGATTTCACGTGGCATGTACCATTCACGAGATAAATGGGGCCCAAAAGGGGCGAATTTCAAAAATTTCATTTTTAAAAATTTTTAGTCCGATTTTGATGCAATTTTTCCAAAGGATTCCTAATGAAAAATTATCGTAGCGCTCTACTATTAGATTTTTGGCAACTTGTTTCCTAACCCAGCTATGAGGGGCCGAAGGGGGCCAAAATCGTAAATTTACAGATAAGGCCACACCAGATTAATTAGTAGTTCTTTGGAAATCCCGCTCCTAAATTAGCAAAATCAAAATTTAAAAATAAAAATTATTTTCCCGCTCCTAATTTTCCAAAATCGAAATAAAAATATAAAAATAAAAATCCCGCACGTTGAAATCAACAAAAAGTTTTCACGAATTTGATTCGGAAATTATAAAAATCGAATCCGTGTCATTTATGCGCTTGATATAAGGGAAAATGCATTGTAGTTAAGCGTTATTCTGATTCAGATGGCATGGCCGCAAGAAAATGATGTGGGAACGGAGTAAAACGGTCAACTGCCTTATATGAATAGTCGTGAGGCGTCAAACTTGAATTATTCAAGCCGTCCTGTCTAATTCTCTCCGCAAATACTTGAGTGGTATTTAAAATCTTTAAACGGCTTGGTTACGGTTTGACATTTCCATTGTTTTCAACATTCGTTGAATTTCGTGTTTTGCACCTACATTGTATTACAATGTTTTGTGTATGACTTGCGTAAATAAATATCAACGTGTACAGATTTGTCCTAAACATAAGCCTTCGTTTGTTGTGCAAACTTTAATTTTGAACACTGATATACCCAACAGACAAAAGTTGTTTTAGGACTAGTGGTGTGAGGTTCCTCCCCGGGGGTTCCTCACTGTGTTGAAGACCGTACGGTGACCCCTAGGTCTAGATGCTTTGTTTTGGGTCGTTTTAACCTGGATATGGGATATTGTCTCCTTGACATTTACCCCATTTCCTTTCTTTTTCATAGTGTACAGAATTCAGTGTTAACTTTACGATCTGATGTAAAGATTATTACAGAGTTTTGAAACAATGAACGAACAAACAGCCAAATGTGGGAAAGCCTAGTAAGATTAACTTAACTGGTTAACTCTTCTTGTCTGTTCAATAAGTGAAACAGTACCAATATGAATTTGGAATGAGTCGTATTCACTAGAACAAGCCATGAATCTGGTGTTAAAAAGTGCATACATATACACATGATGACATCAGTCATGTCAGTATATACTACTGACAAAAAAAAGCTTTTAAAATTTACCTAAATAATTTTACTTACTACATAAGACAACAGTTCTTTGTATGGAGGTTTATACATTTATGTTTTTAAAACATAAATAGTGGAATATTTCTAAGACATCATAAGAATTATCAAGGGAGACTTTGAAGGTTCTAGCACCTGTTTAAGATAATTACTGCCAGATATTGACCAACTCTGCAAGCTGAACATATGTGATTATCATTTTTGAATCTTCTTGTCTGCTTTTTTTGTTTTGTTTTGTTTTTTGCAAAAGTTTCTAGTTAAGTATATCTTAAATGATTTCTAGTGATTATTTACATGAAAATAAAAGAACCCTTACGTTACACAATTCTTTGGTAGACTAGTTAGTGATCAATATGCATACTGAAAAGTGTAGTGCTGAACAACATATACATGTAGTTGTGGCTATAGATATCATGTAACAGAAGGTCAGAATGTGAAATAGTTGTTGTTGATTTATCACAAATGCCCTTTTAAGTCTGGAGGTTGAATGTAAGCTGTTATGCAGGTTCAAATGCGCATATTTGAAACATTATTGAAACACCGGACAAGAAATAATAAAAAAAAATATTTCGCTCGCTCTTAAATTCAAGAATTTTTGAGGCGAAAAATTTAAAATTAAAAAAAAAAATTTCGCTCGCTCGCTCCAATTTTTTTGGCCAAAATCTCGAAGAACTACTAATTAATTTGGTGTGGCCTAACCAAAAAATTTTATTTTTCATCAGATTTCGATGGGATTTTTTTCTTTGGATTCCTCTTGATGTAAGCTTTCAGTAATATGTCAACAGATTTGGCGTAGCTGTTACTGTTTTGGAGCTATGAGGGGCTGAAAGGGGCCAAAATTGTAAAGTTGCAGATAACCTAAAATTTTTATTTTTCATCGAATTTTGATGGGATTTTATTCTTTGATTCCTCTTTATGTAAGCTTTCAGTTATATGTCAGTGGATTTGGCGTAGCTCTTACCCTTTCCGAGCTATGAGGGGCCGAATGGGGCCAAAATCGTAAATTTACAGATAACCTAAAACATTTATTTTTCGTCAGATTTCGATGGGATTTTTTTCTTTGGATTCTACTTGATGTAAGCTTTCAGTAGTATTTCAACGGATTTGACGTAGCTCTTGCCGTTCCCGAGCTATGAGGGGCCGAATGGGGCCAAAATCGTAAATTTACAGTTTACCTTAAATTTTTATTTTTCATCGCATTTCGATGGGATTTTTTTCTTTTGATTTCTCTTAATATAAGCTTTCAGCATCATGTCAATGGATTGGGCATAGCTCTTACTGTTTCTGAGCTATAGAGGGTCAAAGAGGAATCATAAGGAGTCATAAGGGCTAATTTTTATTTTCCCTAGTTTGTGTCCAGCTAATTACTTGGTCAATCTCCTTATTGCGTCCATCTAATAATGGTGTCAAGCTCTTTCCTATGTCCACACTCACTTTAAATTACACTTTTTCAAATTTCAGTGGACGACATGCTGTGGTCGTATCATGATGCGCTCGGCGTAGCTCTTTATTGTCATCAGGCTGTAGACAGGATGAGTTTTTGTCATCACTTTATATCCTTTGTCCATTGTTTGTTTTTCATCCACCAAGAGATTTTCATTGGAAGAACTCTAATACTAAATGCTAACTGTAAAAAAACATTGGTCTCAAATGTGATTTGGTTGTCTCAGTTTAAAACTTGTATCCAAGAAGTTTATATCCATTTGAGTTAGCTTTCATCAGGGAACACAGTTCAACATTGAACGCTATTGAAATCTACCCCGATATTACTTGGTAGTATATACAATCAGACGTGGTCACAATAGTCCTTAGGCCGTTTTAATTTAATCAGTTGGTTTACGGACATAAGCCAAAAAAATTCAGGGTCGAAGGAGGGAAAAAATTTAAATTTAAACTCAGACTCTTCAGTAATCAATCAAGTCAATTCATTTGTTGTTATGCTCAAATGGAAAATTAAGTCTCTACTTTGATGTTTTGGTCATGGTATCACTGTTACTTGACCTCTTAATGTAAACACTGTGTTTTTCCAGTGGCGGATCATGACTTTCTGCTAAGAGGGGGCCCTACCCATAATTTTTTCAAAAGGGGGACCTGGAACCCAATTTTTTTTAAAAACCCCTAGGAATTTTAAACATTTTCCAACCTAAGGGGGGTCTGCCCCCCTTAACTCCACAACTGTTTTCTGTGCTTGATTAGAAGATCTGTACAAATAATTTACATGTACTGGGTTTAAATTTTTTTCAATTTAAGAAAGATCGGGTCGCGGGCTCCGTAAACCAACTTAATAAATAAAACGGCCTTAGCTGGTATCACCTGGAATTACTTGGTCAGTTTGAACCCAATTTTGTGACTATCCTTAGTTGGTCCTCTTTGTAAGTCCTCAAATAATCCAAAATCACTGTCAGATGTTAACATAGTTTCCGTTGAACCCAAGGTACACTGAATTAAAACTTTTCTCTGTAAATTAAAAAAAACGTTAAGGCCATGGTCCAGGTGAGTGATACAGGCTCTTGAACTTATAAATGACCTGATGAGTACCCTGTGTTTGTCTATACATATATGTTGTAATTGTTGACTAGTTTGAGACACTAGTGTGGAGCAATGGATGACTGATTGTAAGAGCACTATAGATGCCAGTTTAATTTTGTGTTTGTTTATGAACCTGCATCAGTGTCAGACCAGAAAAGACATGGATGTAGTGTTCATCTCAAACTGGTTCTAGGGGTTGTCTTGAACCAGTATGAGGTATGAACAAAGCTTATTGTTGAAGGTCTCATGGTGACCTTGGGATAAAGAACAACATTAAAAGCATTGTTCCTTTGCTTGGTTCTACCATGTATTTATAGAGACTTTGTCTTATATGTATTTACTCCATTTCCTTTCATTGTTTATTTCTTGAAAACCTCTTATTTATTGATATATATACCATCATTAAGGCCACGGTCAACATGAATGATACAGCTTCTTGTTTTTATTAACTTACCTGACCCCAAGGATAGATATTTTCATCACTTGGCGTCCATTGTCTGTCTGATGTCTGTCTCCTGTATGGAAGGTGCTTTACAAAGATTGCTCAATTCATTTCTATCCAACAAAAAAAAAACATGGCTGCCAGCCCTGAACTTATACTTAACATTGAACCCTATGGAAAAAATATAATTTTCATCAACTCTTTTGAAACCATTGAAGCAAATTAAACCAAACTTTACAGGCTTGATGTACTTAAGGTCTTTAACAAGGATTGATCATTTTGCTCTGATCTAACAAAAAACATGACCGCCAGCACAGAACTATTTAATATTGGATTAAGTAAAAAAACATCATTTTCATCAACTCCTCTATTTAACATTACTGCCAGCACAGGACATAGAAAAACCTGATATTAGGCCATGGTCCAGGTGAGTGATACAAGCTCATGAGAGGCTCTTGTTTTTATTGTGTAATGTATTGATTTTTGTATTGATCCCATTACATTTAAAACAGATGGTGTTCAATGATATAATCATCCAAAAATGAAAGTATTCATAATATATCATGAAACACCTGCTTTTATTGATTTTCAATGTTAAGGAAATATGACATTTTCTCACATGTAATGTATGTGTTAATTAAATAAATATTAGCACTTGCACCAAATTTTCAAAAATTTTAACTTTAGTATATGAAGAAAACAATTTCAAAATTTTGGATGAGAATCTATGAATTTTTATTAGAACGTAAAATTTTTGCTGTCGTATTATGGTATGGCACAGACGTCGGTGTCTGCGTCTGCATACATTTTTGTAGGCGTCTGTGGACAGCATAACTTTGGTTCAAGTGGTTGGATCATCTTCAAATTTTAAAATGAGGTGTCTTGCCACAAGCTTAAGCCCCGGTTTAGTTTTGGGTTCCTGGCCCCACCTGTTTTAGAAAAAGGTTCAATTGGGTATTTTCGTGTGTGGACAGCATAACATGTTCAAGTGGAAGGATCAAATTTTAGTATGAGGTGTCTTGCCAAAGCTTAAGCCAGGGTTTTAATTTCGGGTTCCTTGCCCCGCCAGTTTTAGAAAAAGGGGCCAAAAAGGGGTTAAATTGGGTATTTTGGTGTCTGTTGACAGCATCACTTTGGTTCTAGTGGATGGATTATTATCAAATTTTGGTATGATGTTTTTTTGCACATTTATAAGAACTGTTGTTTATGCGAGTTCCGGGCCCTGTCCGTTTAAGAAATAGGGGCCAAAAAGGGGTTAAATTGGATATTTTCTTGTCTGTGGACAGCAAAATTTTGGTCCTAGTGAAAAGATTAGTTTCAAATTTTAACATGATGTTTTTTGTCACATGCTTAAGCTGGGTAATAATTTCGCCTTCCTGGCCCTGCCCGTTTCAAAAAAATGGCCCCAAAAAGTGCTTAAATTGGATGTTTTCACATATTTGACTGTAGAATCTTTATTATTTATCAGTGTTTTTGATGGGATTTCTTTCAGTGTACTCTTTAGGAAATTTCCAATCTGGTAAATGGCAACATATTTCATGTGGAATGCACCATTTATGAGATAAATACACATGTAGGCCCAACATGGGAAAATAAAAATTTTTTTGGTCTTTAGTTTGATTTTGATGCATTTTTTGCAATGGTTTCCTTTAAACGAAAAATAAAAAAAAAAACGCTACACAATCATATTTTCAATTACTGAAGGTCAGTAGGACCTTTTACAGGACACCGGGAAAAGCCAATTTATTTAGCGGGAATTCAGGATTTACATATTTAAACTATGGGAATTCAGGATTTATTAGTAGGGGGAGCCGGGAAAGATTGTTTTATTTCAAGGGGAAATCGGGATTATCAGATGACGGGAAAGCATAATTATACCCCCCAGAAACAAAGTTTGGGGGAGTATATAGGAATCACCCCATCTGTCTGTCTGTCTGTCCTTATAACCCCTGCAAGCAAAGTTTGGGGGGTTTATAGGAATCACCCCATCTGTCTGTCTGTCTGTCTGTCCCTCCATCTGTCTGTCCGTCCATCTGTCCGCACTTCTCATAAGTGCAATTCCTCTTAAACCACTTGAAGGATTTTGATAAAACTTTACGCAAAGTAAGGACACTATATAGAGATGTGCATGAAGGAATATAATTATTGTCTGAAACCAGGAAGGGGAGATAATAACTTTGACTTACCTTGATTTCTCCTGCAATTATCTTTTTTTTTCCAAGAAAAAATTTTAAGCATAGATATTGTGAAGTCAAACTGTTGGAGAGACACACTTTTTTCATTGTTATCCTCTTGAAAAGTTGTTTTCAAAAAAGTGTCGTAATGAAACTTCTCTAATGCTTATGATGTTTGTGTAAAATGTCAAATAGGCTAAATTTCATATTTGTCTGATTTAGACAAGAGTATTTTCATTGGAATCCTTGTGAAAAGTTCTTTCTTGAAGATTATATCATTGTGTCCTTGCTTGTATTGTGTCCACACTTGTACTGTGTCCACACCTGTATTGTGTCCACCCCAACTTAAATTTGCACTTACCATATCGATCCAGGGTTCAATGAGCGGGGGGTATATTTGGCTGCCATTCGGCGACAGCTCTTGTTTGTTATCAAAAATTATTTTACATTGTTTTTAAGTGTTTGCGTTTTATATCAAATGTAGAAATATCAATGCCATACTTGTGAACATGACTGACATCAAAATCATTTTACTGGTATGTTTCTAATTTCTTATTTCGATTTTTGGGACAAAATTGCAATTTTTCATGCCCTAGCCCTACTTTGTGTCCAGCTTATCACTGTTTCAAGATTCCTATTTTGTCCATCTAATTTAAGTAATTTAAGGTGTCAAGCTCTTTACTGTTTCCACATTTACTTTAAATTACACTTGTTCAAATTTCAGTGGTCGACCTGCTTTTGTTGTATTATGCTGCTTGTAGGCCTTAATTTTGTCTTGGGAAGAAATGATATTTTGGAAGATTATGCATGATAAAAATATGATAGGTCACCATTTACATGTACATATACTAGATAATATATATGGACATAACCGCAGTTCCATAGTCTTGCAATATAAAAATTTTCTTACAAATTTTTAGCTCTGAAATTTGGATAATTCCAGATAAACAGTGCAGTTGTTGATCTACCGATGAGTACACCAAGTCAGTTTAAACATGAAATATTTTGTTCTCCAAACTCTAGTAAACCACTTGTCCCAGATTTACCCTGACCCTACAATATCACTTCCTCCTTGTTTCTATAAATATAGTTATTGATTCTTTATTGTGCAGTACATGTACTAAGTAAGTACTTTAAATGTGCAGTTAATATGTGCAGTTTGTCAATGTATTTACAGGTGAAATAAACAGGTGTTGTTAAAGTCATGCTGGAAACACTACAGGTAGGTTGATACTGATAGTCAATAATTTATAGGTCATTATGTTCTATATTTTCTATTATAAAGTTAGGAATTAATACAATTTAAAAAAAAAATTCCTGAAGTATTTAAAAAAAAAATCTTCATTACTGGTATGCTCTTTTTCATTTTATTTTGCAGTTAAAGTGGTTTTGTCACAAATTGATTTATTCATGCCTCAATACATCATGTATTTGCATTTAAAACAGCTTTGAAAACAATATAAAAGCAGTTAAAAGTTGTAATTCTTTGTTAAGTGCACATTTACATTTGTAATGTTTTGCTTTAATTTTAGATTACACACAAGAACATTAAACCATCCTATTTCCTGACTGTGATATGAGTAAAGAAAATGGCACAGATTTATCATCTCCATTTGAGGTATGTTTGAGACATGCTCTAAAATTTAGCACCCAATTTAAAACATTAACTTTTTATGCCCTGCCCACAAATTAGTGTTACCCTTGTCTGTCTTTCCGTATGTACTTCCAGTTAAGTTTTGCTTTTAATCAACTTTCTCAGAAACTGTAAGATGTAGAACAATAATATTAGGTAGATATTTACTACATACTGCATAGTTTGACTCTTTGACCTACATTTCATGCTTGAGTGACCTTGGTTATGTTTTCCCTTAAAGTTCATTTCTCAAAAACTACACATTATAAGACAATGATGTTTCATCAAATCAATCATGAATACTACCCAAATCATTGACAATTATGTGACTTTGACCTACATTTTATGCTTCAGTGACTTTGGTCAAGTTTTGTGTTGTAGTCCATTTCTCAACAACTACACATTATAAGACAATGATGTTTCATCAAATCCATCACCTTGATGACTATTACCCAAATCATCGACAATTACTGTTTTCGACCTTAATTAGCACCCCTGCTCCAATAAGCGCCTCTTCCCTGTATTTCAAAGTCAAAATGTACAAGCACCCACTCAATACTCCCAAACTGCCTAAATTTATTTACATTTATTTGCCGATGAATGAGTTAAGTTTTCTGTTAAAGTCCATTTCTCAACTACACATTATAGACAATGATGTTTCATCAAGATAAATATTGATGAGAACTTCCCAAATCATTGACAATTAGGTGGCTTTGACCTACATTTTTTGCTTCAATGACTTTAGTTAAGTTTTGCATTAAAGTCCATTTCTCAACAACTACTCATTAGAAGACAATGATGTTTCATCAAATTAATTGCCTTTATGATAGTACTATACAAATTATTGACAATTCGGTGGCTTAACCCATTTTACCAACAATTGGGTGTCCATGACCTACATTTTGTGGTTGGATGACTTAGATTGAATTTTGTGTTTAAGTCCATTTCTCAACAACTACAAATTATAAGACAATGATGTTTATCAAATTAATCACCTTGAGCATTACTTCCCAAATCATTGACCATTAAATGACTTTGACCAATATTTTATGCTTGAGTGATTTTTGTTGAATTTTGTGTTTTAATCCATTTCTCAACAACTACGTAACATATCACTGTGACGTTGTATCAAATAAATCAACTTGATGATAACTGCCCAATTCTTGAACAATTTTTGACCTGACCCACCTTTTAGACTTGAATGACTTCATTAGATATTGGGGTCAAGTTGAGATTACATTACAATGATGTTGAGTAAAATTAATTACTGTGGACAGTGCTACATAATTCACAGATAATTTTATAACCTGACCCATGTTTTATGCTTCAGTGATTTTTGTTAAGGTCCTTTACTCAACAGGTTGGTATTTGGCATAGGGCGTAAATATGAGGTTCTGTAATGTGTTTCCCTTTTTAGGCCATATTGCTTAATTACTTCCTGTTTACCGACTTGGTGCATTTCTGTCATTCAGTCAAATCATCTCATCTTTCTTTGCAATTGCATATATCAGCCATTTGTTTCTTGAGGATTTTATCAATGTGTACATGCTTGTATTGTATGCACAGTTGTACTGTGTCCACACCTGTATTGGGTCCACAAACACTGAAATTTGCACTTGCCATATTGATTCAGGGTTCAATAAGAGGGGGTATAACTGGCTGCCATTCGCCAAAAGCTCTTGTTATTTCCAGAATTGGAGTTTTTTTGTCACACATTTCTCATCAACTGCATCTGACACACAGCCACTTGATATTTGGTAGAAGTTTCAGTACGAGGTACTCTACTGTTTCTCTCTGTGATATTGATATACTACTTCTAGTTAACCGACTTGTTGTGTTCCCAGCTTTCTGTCCATTCTTCACACTGTATTTTCATCTCATATTTTCCTGTGTCAGTGCTTGTATTGTGTCCACTAACCTTGATATAACTAGCTACCACTCGACGGCAGCTCTTGTTTGTCTAGAGATGATTTTTGTATGGTCACAAAGTTCTAGATAAATATTTTGCCACTTTGATCTACATTTCATTCTTTAGGGATTTGGTTCAATTTTTAGCTCACCTGGCCTAAAAGGCCATGTGAGCTTTTGTCATCACTTGGCATCTGTCGTCCGTCCGTCTGTCGTCCATTAGTCCGTCTGTCCGTCCGTCCGTAAACTTTTTACATTTTGACTATCTCCTCAGAAACCACTAGACCAATTTTAACCAAACCTTACAGGAATGATGTATGGAAGATCCTTTACTTAGTTTGCTGAAATTTTTCTGATCCGCCAAAAAACATTGTGCCAGCGCAGAACATAGTTTAACATTGGACCCTATGGGAAAAACATTTATTTGCTATCTCCTCTGAAGCTACTGAAACAAATTCAACCAAACTATACAGGAATGATGAATGGAAAGTACTTTATGTAGTTTGCCAAAAATTTTCTGATCTGCTTAAAACCATGGCCACCAGCACAGAACATAGTTTAACATGGGACCCTATGGGAAAAGCATATATTCGCTATCTCTTCTGAAGCTACTGAAGCAAATTTAACCAAACTTTACAGGAATGATGTATGGAAGGTCCTTTATGTAGATTGCCGAAATTTTTCTGATCCGTTAAAGTACATGGCAGCCAGCACAGATTATAGTTTAATATGGGACCCTATGGGAAAAGCATATATTTGCTATCTCCTCTGAGCTACTGAAGCAAATTGAATCAAATTACAGGAATGATGTATGGAAGGTCCTTCACATAGATTGCCGAAAATTTTCTGATCCCATAAAAAACATGGCTGCCAGCACGAAACATTTGTCATTGGACCCTACGCCAAGAGCATATATATGCTATCTCCTCTGAACCTACTGAAGGAAATTGAACCAAACTTTACAGGAAGGATATATGGAAGGTCCTTCAAATAGATTGCTGAAAATTTTCTGATCAGCTAAAAAACATGGCCACCAGGGCTCAACATAGTTAAACCTAGGAGCCTATGGGAAAAGCATTTATGTTCTATCGTTTCTGAAGCTACTTAACCAAATTTAACCAAATTTACAGGAATAAGGTACGGAAGGTCCTCTATGTAGATTGCTGAAATTTTTCCCATCGGCTAAAAAAACATGGCCACCAGCACAGAACATAGTTTGACATTGGACCCTATGGGAAAAGCATATATTTGCTATCTCTTCTGAAGCTACTTAATCAAATTGGACCAAACTTTACAGGAATGTTTGACATTGGACCCTATGGGAAAAGCATATATTTGCTATCTCCTCTGAAGCTACTTTTTAAAAGCAAATTGGACCAAACTTTACAGGAATGATGTATGGAAGGTCTTTCACATAGATTGCCGAAAATTTTCTGTGATCCAATAAAAAGTATGGCTGCCAGCACGAAACATAGTTAAACATTGGACCTATGGGAAAATCATGTTTTCATCTTCTCCTATGATACCATTGAAGCAAATTCAACCAAACCTTACAGGAATAATGTACGGAAAGTACTTTACAAAAATTGCTCATTTCATTTCGATTTGACAAAAAACGTGGAATCCAGTGGAAAACAAAGTTTAACATTGGAGCCCGGTATGAGATAACCATCCTTTTCATCATCTTCTCTGAAACTAATCATCAAGCAAATTTAACTAAATGTATAGAGGGAACTTTGCAAAAATTATTCATTTCAATAGGATCAGACAAAAAACATGGGTGCTAATTGAGAACATAGCTAAACATTTGACCCCATTGGTAAAAAACTTCTGTATTGGTCATGCATGGCATAGAAGCATTTTGTCAGGTGAGAGATTCAGGCTCAGTCTCTAAGCCTCTAGTTTTGTAAGAGTCTAGATCTCTGATAAGACATCTCTTAGAGGAAAAATTATTGTGAATGACTATAGATGCATCTTGTAAAGTCAAAGACTTGATGAAAAATGACCTACATTTCCCACATAAGTGATTCAGCTTAAAGATTTTGTAAGAGCCAAGTTCTTGAATATACAACTTTGTAGAGAGCTAATAATAATGCAAAAATGTTAAAAAAAAACAACAAGCTGTAAGGTTATTTGGCTGTCATTAGGGACTACTTCCAAAGGACTTTATGTAAAGTTTGTGAGTGACCTGCCGGAGTTTATACATACATAATTATACCCCCGCCCCGAAGGAGGGGGTATGCTGTTTTACCTCTGTCCGTCCGTCCGTCTGTCACACATATTTTCATCACATTTTTCTCAGCAACCACACATGACAACCACTTGATATTTGGCATAGTGTTTCAGTATGGGGTCCTGTACTGCGTCTCCTGTTTTCAGCCATATTGCATCATCACTTCCTGTTTACCGACTTTGTGCCTTTTTAACTTTCATTTTCAAAATTATGACTTTCGTCGCTTTTTTCTCAGCAACTACACATGACAGCTACTTGATATTTGATATGGTGCATCAGTATGGGGTCCTATACTGCACCTCCCCTTTTCGGCCTAATCGATGACCACTTCCTGTTTACAGACTTTGTGTCTTTTAACTTTCATTTTCAAAATTCTGATTTTTTCCGTCACATTTTTCTCAGCAACTACACATGACAGCCGCTTTATATTTGATATGGTGCATCAGTATGGGGTCCTATACTGCACCTCCCCTTTTCGGCCTAATCGAATCACCACTTCCTGTTTACAGACTTTGTGTCTTTTTAACTTCCATTTTCAAAATTGTGATTTTTTCGTCACATTTTTCTCAACAAGTACACATGACAGCCACTTGATATTTGGTATGGTGCATCAGTATGGAGTTCTATACCGCACCTCCCCTTTTTGGCCATATTGAATTACCACTTCCTGTTTACCGACTTTGCCTTTTAACTTTCATTTTGTGACTTTTTTGTTGCATTTTTCTCAGCAACTGCACATGACAGCTACTTCATATTTTGCATGCAGCTTCAGTATTGTTTTGTTTATTGTGCTCCCCTTTTTGACGTAATTGCTGCGCTACTTCCTGTTTTGGTGCATTTTAACCTAAATTTTCAAAATTGTGTGACTTTTTTGTCACACTTTTCTCAGCAACCACATATCACAGCAACTTGATATTTAGCATGGAGGTTTCAGTTTGGGGTATCATACTGTGTCTCCCCTTTTCAGCCATATTGAAATACTACTCCCTGTTTACTGACTAATCCTATTTCCATCTTTATGCTATGCATCCTTATAAGATTATTTGCATCTCATTTTTCTCTACAACTTTGTAAATGCTTGTATTGTGTCCACACTTGTACTGTGTCCACACTTGTACTGTGTCCACACTTGTATTGTGTCCACAGCTATATTGTGTCTGCACACACTTAATTTTGCACTTACCATATTGATTCAGGGTTCAATGAGCCGGGGTATAACTGGCTGCCATTCGGCGACAGCTCTTGTTTCCTAAAAATCAGTGTTTAGTCCTTATGACTCCAATTTTGTACGTTAAAAACTGCTTGATCCATGTTAACATTGTCTTTATTTGCTGCAATATATTTTTGCGGAGCGGATAAATGGTAGGTTAGGTAAAGTGATTAAAGTCCTTTCCTGCTTTAATCAACACTATTGGTATGTATGATGCATTTTGGGATGACAATTTCAATGAATACTTCGGATGCTGTCTCTGACCTACATTTTGCACATGAGCAATTTGGTTAGGTAGAATGGTTAAGAGTCTATTTCAGCTGACTGACATGTCCTACATCAACCATATTGGTATGCATGATGCATTTTGGGATGAAAGCTGGAATGCATGCTTCAGTTGCTGTCTCTGACCTACTAGATTTTATGCATGAGTGACTTGGTAAGGTAAAATGGTTAAAGACTGACATGTTACACATCAACCATATTGGTATGTATGATGCATTTTGAGATGACACTTACAATGCATGCTTCAGATGCTGTCTTTGACCTACATTTTACGCATGAGCGACCTGGTTAGGTAGAATTGTTAAAGACCATGCTGTACAACAAGGTGAGCTTGATCAGCTCCTCTATACAGTGGAAGGGGGAATTTTCGTGAGGAGTTTATTTTCACTAATTTTGCTTTTAGCACATATTCGCGAAAATATCCCCTCACAAAAATCTGTTTATATTATAAACATAACAAAACATTATACTGGATTTAGATTGTATCCGATTGTTGTCATATTGATGATTACTGCACACTGATTGACAAAAAGATTAACATTGTCTATAGGTTGTAAATATGTAGGACATAATTATAAAAATAGAAAACTGCATACTACATGAACCACTTGTACATTCTACAGCTGTTACTATCCCAGTCATAATAAACTATTGTATTTTAGTAATAAAGCACTATGCACATTGTAGTCTCAACTTGGATATCTAACTACAAGTATGGATGATTGAAACCATTACCTTACTCTCCTATGAATAAAAACTCATCATTAGATCCAGCCTTTGGAAAATGGAGTTCCAGAGAAAAAGGGAGGTTCCAGTCTGTTTTTCGGCCAATTTATATCAATTTTGGCTAAATTCTGCAAAAAATTTAATTTTTATGCCCCACCACGAATATGGAAGGGGCATATAGATTTACCCTTGTCTGTCCGTCCGTACATCCTGCTTTTAATTGGCCGGGTTGCACGGAGTGCAAATCCGGGTTATAGTATGGTGAATGTGGGGCGAGGGGGGGGGGGGGGGGGGAAAATGGGATACTGATTTTGTGAAATCAACTCCTCCTACAGTTTTCAACCTACATTTTTGAAACTTCACAAAATGTTTCTATATATATTGTAGATGTGCACCTACCTCTTTGGAATTATTTTTAATTTTTTTTCCTGTTTTTACGGACTTTGGAACTTAGTCATTTTTTATCGACATTTTCAACAAAGGGTACCTATTTTGTGAAATCAACTCCTCCTACAGTTTTCAACCTACAATTTTGAAACTTCACAAAATGTTTCTATGTATATTGTAGATGTGCACCTCCCTTTTTGGAATTATTTTGAAATTTTTTTCCTGTTTTTCACAGACCCATTAGGGAACCTAAAAAACAACACTTTATAGCTATAAGCACCAAAACGCAACCCCGGCCATTTGATTCTTTGACCCATTTTTTTGCATTTAGATCCATAGTTTAGTAAACTGAAGTGATATCTTTATGATATTGAATCATAACATTCACCTCTTTGAGTACATGTACTACCCAATGCACCCATTATTAGGTGTCCATGACCTACATTTCATGCTTAAGTGACTTCGGTTAAATTTTGCGTTCAGGTCCATTTCTTGTCAACTGTATATGATACCATTATTAAATTGCATCATAACATTCACCTCATGAGTAGTACCCAAAGCACTAAAAAATAGGTGTCCAGACCTACATTTCACACTTGAGTGACTTCCGTTAAATTTTGTGTTTTGGTCCATTTTTCATCAACAATACATGATACCATTATGTTATTTCATGATAACATTCACCTTAATGAGTACTTCCCAAAGCACTAACAATTGGATGTCCATGACCTACATTTCACTCTTGAGCATTTTTGGTAAAATTTTGCATTTTGGTCCATTTCTCATCAACTATACAAGATGCCATTATGATATTGCATCATAACATTCATCTGAATGAGTACTACTCAAAGCACTAAACAATTAGATGTCCATGGCCTACATTTCACATCTGAGGGACTTTGGTTAAATTTTGCATTTAGGTACATTCCTCAGCAACTATGCAAGTTAACTTAATGATGTTGCCTTATAATATTCACCTCTATGAGAACTATCCAAAGCACCAACAATTAACATGATTAAGTGTTCATGACCTACATTTCATGGTTGAGTGACTGGTTAAATTTTGCGTTTAGGTCCATTTCTCAATAAGTATACATGAGATCTGTATGATATTGCATCATAGCATTCACCTTTATGAGTACTACCTGAAGGATCAACAATTATGTGCCCATGACCTACATTTCATGGTTGAGTGACTTTGGTTAAATTTTGCATTCAGATCCATTTTTCATCAACTATACTTTATATCTTTATGATATGGCATTAAAATATTCATCTTAATGAGTCACTAATAATGCCTATTGCGGAGCATCTGTTTCTTATTTACACATTCTCTAGTTTTTCAAGAAATGGGTTTCAACTGCTGGAATCCACCTTCTTTATCTGCCAATTAAACTGTGATCTCTTTTACACCCTGATATTGTTAGTTTCTGGAACTTGCTCTAGCAGCAACTGTTCCAGATTTTGTTTCCTTGTTTGTTAATATTAAACTTGAGAGATTTTTGTTCAAATGTTCATTATACTTTTATAGGAATTCTTAAATTGAAATCTTGGACCTCATTTAACGAGTTTTGTTTCTTGAACTTGCTTTATATAGATCTACTCCTCAAAACTTTTCTTCTTAATAATCTTGCATGGCAGAATATTGGTCTATTTGAGTTCTTTATACAATCGGAAAGTCACTTCTTCTTTTTGTCTCGCCAGCGACGAAAGTCGCTGGAAGCCAGACATAGGTACTGCTTTCCAGCGATGGTTATGGCGGCATTTTAAACTTTTTCTAAAACATTAATAACTTTTTAACTGTAATACATACACTGATCATCTTTGGTCCACAGATGCCTTAGGTTATGAGCTTTCCAGCATGAAAGATGACCTTGACCTTGTCTTCATGGTTCAATGAAAATTGCGACATAGTTTCACATTCAAGTCCTTTTCTCTGTATTTGTAATGCATAGATCAATTATATTTAGTGTATTGATGCATCTTAGTGGGTAAATGCCAGTCTGCCAGTTGTTAAGTGACATTGACCTCATTTGCACGGTTCAGTGACTTTAAAAATATTGTAACAGTTTTACATTCAAGTCAATTTCTGAAACATTGTAATGTATAGAGGTACCATATTTGGTGTAATGCTTCATCTTAATGAGTACATGCCAGTCTGACACCGGTCATGTTACCTTGACCTCTATTTCATGGTTTGGTTACTTTCTTATTATTTTTACATTTATGTCCATTTCTCAGCAATTAAAAAACCTGGCCTCTCCATAATAGGATTATTGTTAAATATTAATGGGTATATGCCAGTCTGACACTTTTCAGGTAACCTTGACCTTAATTTCATGGTCGAGTGACTTTGTTAAATTTTCACATTGATATCCATTTCTCAGCAATTAAAAAAGCTAGACTCTCCATATTAGGTTTATTGTTACATATTAATGGATAAATGCCAGTCTGACACCTGTCAAGTAACTTCATGGTCCATTGACTTTGTTAATTTTTTACATTGATGTCCATTTCTCAGCAATTAAAGAACCTAAACTCTCCAACTTAGGTTTATCTTACAGTTGACTCTTTCATTAATTTTTTTGACCTTTTGTATTAGGTTCATCATGTGTAAACGATAATGATAATATTCTGGCGAGACGTATCTGTGTCTACACTTGTTTATCTTGTGAATTTACTCAGAACCAGCCACAGAAATGTTTATTTGGCAGTGTTTTCCTTTTTCAGTGTCAAAAAGGTGGTCGTTTTCCACAATTACAAGGCTTTGGCATTTATATCAATTGAAATTATTGGTATCTGAAACCTACTACAAAATATATAAAACAACAAACTGCCACATGTGAAAGGTGGTTGCTTTGAAAACAAATGTGGTTGTTTTAACCATCTTTAAACTAGAATGAAAAGCACTGTGTGGCAGAAAAAAAAAAACAATAGTCTGTGCAGACGTGTAAAAAATGTATCCATAAGTCACAAATCCAGTAAAAAGGCTGTAGATATATAATATGGTTTCTGGGTGAGAATTACCACAGTTATTAATATGCAAGACACGTTAAATAATAGGCCATAAAAAAATCTGAATTTTAAACTCTGTAGATGTCCCACTTATGAAAATGTGTTATTTGAACAGAGCAGAAAATGTAAGCTACACAATAGGAAAATATTAGGTATGCTGAAACTAAAATGTCTTATCCGAAAAAAATGTCCAAAGTTTCAAAGTGTCAAAGTATCAAAGTTTAAAAGGCATTGAAGAGCGGAATTTTATGTTAGTATTGACAGGATGCAGGAACTGAGGTGTTGAATTAGCAGCTTCACGCTACAGGTAAAAAACAGTACTGTGATTATTATTGCAATGTGTTGGATAGGAGGAAATTGAAAATTTTTGTCAATTAAATATAAGAGCTTATTTCCAGCTGCTAAATAGATCTATAAGGTTAAAACTTAATGTGGACCCGCAGGTTAAGATAACGTTGTTGTATATGTTTTTTTGATTTGTTAATTAGTATTGAAGATGAAAGCCTGAGGCAGAGACTGCACCTCCAAATATCTGGACACTGATATGCCTTCTGAATCCTGACTTGAAGTAGTTGCTATAGAGTTTGTTATAAAATTGCTAAAAATGCTAAATGACAGTCTGCAGGAGAAAAGGAACAAAAATCCTTACTTGCAAATTAATAAATTATTTTCTGCAAAAAATATCTCAGTTGATTTAATACTACATAAAAGCCCTTCCCATTACTTTAAGAGGAATTACTGTAAACGTAGTAATTTTCATGGTGTACTAATTATACCCCCGCAAAGAAAATTTGCGGGGGTGGTGGGGGTTGGGGTGGGGGGGGGGATATAGGAATCACTCTGTCTGTCTGTGTGTCTGTCTGTCCACACTTCTTGTAAGCGCAACTACTCTTAAACCACTTGAAGGATTTTGATGAAACTTAACACAAAGGAAGGACACTATATGGAGATGTGCATGAAGGAATATAATTAGGGCCCCGCATCGAGATGCGGGTGCCCTACAGTTTTCACTTTGTCTTTCCATCTGTCCGTCTGTCCGTCCGTCAACAATTTTTTTCGTCAAAGATTTCTTGGCTTGTATAAGTGGGAATGATTTGATACTTGGGCTTGAGCTTGGAAATGATTAGTTGTATTGTGTAAACGATTTTCAAGTTCATCGGGTATCCACTTCCCGTTTGCCGATACTTTGATTTTTTTCTATGAACGAAATTTTCGTCACAGATTTCTTGGCTTCTACAATATTGAATGATTTGAAATTTGGTCTGAAGCTTGATAATAATGAGTTGTATTGTGTACGCAATTTGAAACATTGTCAGGCGTCCACTTCCTGTTTGCCGATACTTTGATTTTTTTATACCCCGCCACACCTAGTAGCGAGGTATTATGTGATACCCAAAGTCGTGTGATCGTCCGTCCGTCTGTCCGTCTCCCGAAGGTTTCCGACTGATAACTTGTGAACAAAAAAACATAAGGTCTTCAAACTTGGTATGTAGCTTGTATACCACAAAACTCAGGCCAAGTTTGATTTCAGGTTCAGAGGTCCAAGGGGTTCTGGAGTTATGCCCTTGAAACTTTGAAATTTTGCGAATTTTAGGGTTTCCGACTGATAACTTGTGAATGAAATAATATATTGTCTTCAAACTTGGTATGTAACTTGTATACCACAAAACTCAGGCCAAGTTCGATTTCGGGTTCAGAGATCCTAGGTTTTCTGGAGTTATGCCCCTTGACACTTTGAAATTTTTGGGTTTCCGACTGATATGAAATAATATATTGTCTTCAAACTTGGTATGTAACTTATTTACCACAAAACTCAGGCCAAGTATGATTTTTGATTCAGTTGTCCAAGGGGTTCTGGAGTTATGCCCCTTGAAACTTTGAAAATTTGCGAATGTTATGGTTTCCGACTGATGACTTGTGAATGAATATATATATTGTCTTCAAACTTAGTATGTAACTTGTTTACCACAAAACTCAGGCCAAGTACGATTTTTGGTTCAAAAGTCCAAGGGGTTCTGGAGTTATATGCCCCTTGAAACTTTGAAATTTTGCAAATTTTAGGGTTTGCAACTGATAACTTGTGAATGAAATAACATACTGTCTTCTAATTTGGTGTGTTCATTGTTTACCATAAAACACAGGCCAAGTATAATTTTGGGTTCAATAGTACACAGGGATCTGGAGTTATGCCTTTTTAAACTTTGAAATTTTGTGGAACGTGGCGGGGTATCATGTAATGCACCATTACTATTTTTACTATTTACAAATTTTTAGTCACAGATTTCTTGGCTTTTGCAATAGGGAATGATTTGAAATTTGGTCTGGAGCTTGGAAATGATGAATTGTATTGTGTGAGCGACTTTTAGGTTTGTCACTGAACTACTTTCTGTTTTGCTGATACTTTGATTTTTAACTTTAAATTACTTGATATTTAGTCTGAAGCTAAGAAATGATATAGTTTGGTAAAACTTCAAGAAATCACTGTATCCAGCAAATTACTGTATCAACTCATTAGTATGTCAAACAGAATTTGAATCCACAATTATCTGATTTTTACTTTTGCCCAGAGTTTCAGGATCAAAATTGCGGGGCCTTTCTGACAACACCAGTTTCGACATGCTCTAGTCATTGTCCAAAACCAGGAAGGGGAGATAATTGGACTTTGACTTTTCCTTGATTCCCTATGTATGAGTTACCTCGTAAGCGCAACTCCTCTTAAACCACATGAAGGATTTTAATGAAACTTTACACAAAGGAAGGACACTATATGGAGATGTGCATGAAGGAATATAATTATTGTCCGAAACCACGAAGGGGAGTTAATTCGACTTTGACTTTTCATTGATTCCCTATGAATGAGTTACCTCGTAAGTGCAACTCCACATAAACCACTTGAAGGATTTTGATGAAACTTAATGCAAAAGAAGGACACTATATGAAGATGTGCATCATGTGCATGAAGGAATATAATTATTGTTTGAAACCACGAAGGGGAGTTAATTCGACTTTGACTTTTCATTGATTCCCTATGTATGAGTTACCTCGTAAGCGCAACTCCTCTTAAACCACTTGAAGGATTTTGATGAAACTTAACATAAAAGAAGGACACTATATGGAGATGTGCATTAAGGAATATAATTATTGTCCGAAACCAGGAAGGGGAGATAATATGACTATGACTTTTCGTTGATTCCCGATGTATGGGTTACCTCGTAAGCACAACTCCTTTTAAACCACTTGAATGATTTATGATGAAACTTTACACAAAGGAAGAACACTATATGTAGATGTACATAAAGGAATATGATTATTGTTTGAAATCAGGAAGGGGAGATAATTCGACTTTGACTTTCATTGATTTCTCCTGCTATTATCTTTTTTTTCCAAGAAGAAAATTTTAAGCATATATAGATATTGTGAAGTCAAACTGTTGGAGAGACACACTTTTGTCATTGTAATCCTCTTGAAAAGTTGTTTTCAAAGTGTTGTAATTTCTCTAATGCTTATGATTTTTGTGTAAAATGTCAAATTGGCTAAAAAAGGTGAATTTCATATTTGTCTGATTTAGACAGAGTATTTTCACTGGAACCCTCCTGAAAAGTTCTTTCTTGAAGATTATATCATTGTCCATACTTGTATTGTGTCCACACTTGTACTGTGTCACCACCTGTATTGTGTCCACACCAACTTAAATTTGCATTTACCATATTGATCCAGGGTTCAATGAGCGGGGGTTATATTTGGCTGCCATTCGGTGACAGCTCTTGTTTTTGCTATTTTTGCGATTGAGTCAAAAACTGCGAAAATTATTACTCGCAAATATTTCATGAACAATCAGACAGTACTTATTTTTTAGTTGTTCCTACAAACTGTGAAAATTGATACCTGCGAATATGCCCCAGTTCAAAAAATCGCGAAAATTAATATGTATACAGTATTCCTCAAGTTCTTTAACAACAATTGGATCGAAAACTTCATCACAATGTGCAATAAGTTTCAAATCATGTTTAAATTTTTTCTTCAAAGTAATTTATGTGCCTTCCAAGGGAAATATATGTACATGTACCTTGAAATGAAAAAAAGGACATATGAAAGGGTATTTCCAATGATATTGATTTTTCTCATTAACTGAATGAATCGTGACTTTCAAACAGGATATTTATTATAAATGTGCTTAACATTACCAATATATTACATTATAATTTTGTCATTTCACTTATTCTGTCTTCTGTGTCATATTTCAATAATTGCATGTTGAACATGTACTTTTATTATTTAAAGTTTGGTTCAAAACTCTTACATCTTCTTAGTTATATTTTCTTACATCTTAAAGAGTTTTGCCTTGAATTTGAAGTACAAAAATTGAAACATAACAACTTGGTATATCTTACCAATAAAGCAACATTTTTTGTACCCATCTTTCCAAGGGTTGGATAGATATCCTCAGAATCTAAGATTTAGGGGTAGGGGTCTGTTGGTATGTGATATTTTACGAAAGAATATGGAGTAAATGAACATGAGACCATAATACATATGTAAACTCCAACTGCAGTTAATTCATCCTGATAATAAACATACAGTGCTCCATCATTATACCTCCCCTCTTTGATTGCAGTCCCTCGCTAATCACCAACCATTTTCAAAGTCAATTTTTCAAAAATTTGTATAGTTTCTATTTTGATTTATTCCCTGGATATTTTGCCACCTTTGCTTATTGCCAAAATTATACCTGGTCTCAAAGGTGACGATCTAAAGAGGGTGCACTTTACCTTGTTTTAGTTTGGATGTAATTCTTTAATTTTTATAGGAGTTTCATGTATCTTTGACAGATATGGCATTGGTGTTGTAACACCACATCTTGTTTTTATACCCAACCACACGTAGTGGCGAGGAATTATGTAATACCCCAAGTCGTGTGTCCGTCTTTCTGTCTGTCCATCCGTCTGTCCGTCCCCCGAAGGTTTCTGACTGATAACTTGTGAACAAAATAACATAAGGTCTTCAAACTTGGTATGTAACTTATTTACCACAAAACTCAGGCCAAATTCGATTTCGGGTTCAGAGGTCCAAGGGGTTCTGGAGTTATGCCCCTTGAAACTTTGAAATTTTAGGGTTTCTGACTGATAACTTGTGAATGAAAAAATATATTGTTTTCAAACTTGGTATGTGACTTGTATACCACAAAACTCAGGCCAAGTTCGATTTCAGATTCAGAAGTCCAAGGGGTTCTGGAGTTATGCCCCTTGAAACTTTGAAACTTTGTGAATTTTAGGGTGTCCGACTGATAACTTGTGAATGAAATAACATATGGTGTTCAAACTTGGTATGTGACTTGCTTACCACTAAACTCAGTCTAAGTATGATTTTTGGTTCAGGGGTCCAAGGGGTTCTGGAGTTATGCCCCTTGAAACTTTGAAAATTTGCGAATTTTATGGTTTCCGACTGATGACTTGTGAATGAAACTTTGAAATTTTGCAAATTTTAGGGTTTGCAACTGATAACTTGTGAATGAAATAACATACTGTCTTCTAATTTGGTGTGTAATTTGTTTACCATAAAACAGGCCAAGTATAATTTTTGGTTCAGAAGTACACAGGGATCTGGAGTTATGCCTTTTTAAACTTTGAAATTTTGTGGAACTTGGCGGGATATCATGTAATGCACCATTACTATTTTTCACTTATATTACAGATGGTTGGCAACATATCATTCCAAGCAAGAAATCTTGCTGAAGTTGTAGAACAGGCACATCAACAGATTCATAAAATTGAAAAAGAAAATAAAAATGCAATAGAGAACATACAGATTAACATACTAAATAGTAAACAAATAAAGCAGGAAAGTGAGGTAGATCTTGACTTATACGGAGGAAGCAGACGACATAGCCATTCCAACAAATCTGGCCTGACAGAGACTGAAAGAGAAACATGTCCGTTGTCAGGTGATGTATACAAAAGTTCATCAGAGGAAGCAAAACCAGATTTCGGTGAATCGACCGCAGGAACGACCGCAGGAAATTCAAATGAATCAACCAAACAACAAAGTACAAATCAATCCAAAACAGTTGTACAAGTTTTAGGGTTAGATAAAGTAAACTCACTTGTCATTAAAGAAGAATATGATCTAGATAATGAACCAAGATATTCAGAACCGTTTACTTTTATTAATGGTTCACCTACTTTTGATCCAAACACACTGATTGGTCAACCAAAGTTGTTGTTTAACTCGAATGTTAAATTTGAACCAGTAATAGGGACAGGTATTAAAAAAGAAAATCGGAATTATCGAGTCATCAGACCAAGACCTGCCGAAATTCCAGAAATTGACAGTGTTAAATTTAAAATTGAAAACGTCGTCCCCAAGATTGAGAATATGAGTGCACATTATGATAAAGAGGCTGAAGAGGTAAGTATATATAAGTTTAATTGAGGTTGGTAAAGGGTTATTTTCAAGTTTCAGACATTCAAAAAGGAGTTATGTTACTTGGGAAGTAGAGACATTATTATGCAATGAAAAAAGCCTCTGCCTGGATTTACTGCAGTATGGCAGATCTTGTTGAGCATGTTGAGTGCAACTCATCATGCTCAACAAACATCATTCATTCATGTACAGGATTTATGCATGACACTGCCTCTTTGATATATCAAGTCACAAAGGCATATCTTGTGGACAGAATGGTGCAGAAACCAGTATTTGATTTTATTCAAATTTTGAAATGTTAGCCGTCATACGCACTCGATAAAATTACATCATCATTTTATATCATCAAAATTATAGGAGATATGGGACTTGGAACATTTAGAAATTCTTTACAACTGCAGATCTTGTTGACAACTCCTAAGTAACTGGTAGTAACTGCTTCTCTGATTTAGCTCAAATTTGCAATACAAGCATTTATGTGTCATCATATTCACTATATCGTATAACACTGCGACTTTGATGAAATTTTGTAGTAGAAATGTGATTGATGAAATTTTGTAGTAGAAATGTGGAATTTACTATACTATGGCAGATCTTGTGGGGTCAACTTGACAGAAACTGCTTCTTCCATTTCAGTTGAATTTGCAGGATTGTTAGTCGTCATATGTATTTGATCATATTACATGCCCATATTATTCATCAGATTGGAGTTGTGAGACCAAGAACATTTAGACATTCCAATACAATGGCAGATATTGCAGATTCATCTGCTCAGAAACCACCGTTTAGATTTTCTTGTTTTACATCATTATTAGTCACCATATGAACTGCATCATATTACACCACCATTTTCATAAGTCAAATTCATTTGGAGTTGTAAGAGATTAGGCAGAATAAAAAAAAATCTGTGTTTCCGGTAACCCAACTGACCCTAGATTTTTGGGGCTAAAAATGCCTACCCTAAAGTTTTTTTGGCAATTTTTAAAGAAGCACTGTTAAAGTCCAGAAGTTACTCTCTGTATGTCTGTGTAAATAGTTTTGGAAAAATAAAAAAAATGCCTTCCTACCGACCCTAATTTTGAAGAGTATGTTACCGGAAGCACAGGTGTTTTTTTAGGCCTTAATATATCTAGACACAACTCCACAGAAATGGTGTATTGGATTTTGTCAAATTTTGCAGGATTGGTTATGCCAGGATGAGCTTTTGCCACCTGTTTTTTCCCCATTGACAATAATCTGTCCATCGTACTCTTTTCCTTTTAAAGAAACTTCTTTTAGAGCTGAATGGATTTGAACCAAACTTTGCTTAAATGATAGTTATTGGGTGCTGACAAAGTGTTTATATTTTATGCCAATCTGTGATCCAAATGAAAATGTTAGCCAGTTGTAAACATTGTTAAATGGTTCCCTTTTTAAAAACAGGTGTCTTACATGTCTGTATCTTATCCATGATGGCCATCAGTCAGGAACATAGTTTAATATTATACAATTATTGACTTTGATATAGGTTGCTACTGGGATTTACCAACCTGAAAAAAGTTATATCCACGGAGCTGAAAGCGAAGTGAATATTGCTTTAAAGTTTAGAGGGTTGATAAATCCCTGTAGCAACCTTTTCAAAGTCAATTATTGTTTTATTTTATGTATATATAAAGAGACAGATCTAATCAAAGAGAAAATTGAAATTTTGATGTCTTTTTCTTTTTCAGTTTTGTAAATTTATAACAAAATACTGAAGTTAACTGTGAATTTAGTGTTTCATTCTATATAAATTGTATTAATAAAACTAATTTCATCTTTGATTAACAATTTATAGAATAAAAATATCATTCAAAAATCAAGTACTGATGTTCTTTCCTAGATTTGTTTGACTATGGAAAGCTGGAATTTTTATTTCTTGTTTGCCTATTGCAGGTTGACATAACATTCCAGACAGCTTGTGAGCTATTTATTGCCTATTGCAGGTTGACATAACATTCCAGACAACTTGTTAGCTATTTATAGCCCATTGCAGGTTGACATAACATTCCAGACAACTTGTGAGCTATTTAAAGCCTGTTGCTGGTTGACATAATATTCCAGACAACTCTTGAGCTATTTATAGCCTATTGCAGGTTGACATAACATTCCAGACAACTTGTGAACTATTTATAGCCAATTGCAGGTTGACATAACATTCCAGACAACTCGTGAGCTATTTATAGCCTATTGCAGGTTGACATAACATTCCAGACAACTTGTGAGCTATTTATAGCCTATTGCAGGTTGACATAACATTCCAGACAACCTGTGAGCTATTCTTAGCCCATTTGAGGTTGACATCATACATACTCATTACTTCTTAAGCTGTTTTCAGCCAATTAGAAAGCAGAAAAAATAATATCATATAATAATAGAGCATATCCTCCTGATACCCTTTGACCAGTTGCAAATAAAATTAGTCAAAATAGTAATGTATAATATAGTGTCCCTCAGAAAATTCAGATCCATCCATCCATTTTGCAAGATGGCGACCAGAACGGACAATAGTTTAACACTGAACACTATTATAAAAAGGCTTCTTGACATAGTTTGAAAATGAAACCCTTTAACTTGAAGTTTTCTTATGCCCCGCTATGAAGTGGAAGGGGCATATAGATTTACCCTTGTCCGTCCATCCGTCTGTACGTACGTACGTACGTAATGTTACGTAAGTAATGTACGTCCGTACGTCCCGATGTTAAGTTTTGCGTTAGGTCCATATTTTGGTAACCTCTTGTAATATTTAAATATTATTACATCATTATATGCACCTTGGTTAGTACCACCAGATTCACCAACAATGAGGCATCCATGACCTACATTTTACGCTTGAGTCACTTTTGTTAAATTTTGCGTTTAAGTCCATTTCTCAACCATTACTCTTCATACAACAATGATGTTTCTTCAAATTAATTGCCTTGATGAGTACTACCAAAATCATTGAGAATTAAGTGGCTTTGACCTATATTTTATGCTTGAGTGACTTTTGTTATACGACCGCAAAAATTTTTGTGGTTGTATAATGGTATGGTGCTGTCGTCGGCATCGTCGTAATCATTGTCATTGTCGTTGTCGTCGTTGTCTGTAGACACTTTTGTTTTTGGTCAATAACTTTAGTTCCAGTTGACCAATCCTTATGAACTTTTAATACAATGTTCCCTGGCACAAAAGGAAGGCTTGGCTTAGTTTTGGTCCATGTGCCCCCACCTGTTTTTAAAAAAGGGGCCAAAATATGTGAAATCTTTACTTTTCATTGGATTTCAACCCAAGTTTTTTCTTTGGATTTCTCTTGATGGTAGTCAACAGAATTTCTTAGCTCTAGTAATAAGGGATTAAAAGAGCTAATTTTTATTTTCACTAGTTTTGTGTCCAGTTAATTTTTGTGACAAGGTCCTTTATTGTGTCCAGCAAATTACTGTGTCCACATTAATTTTAGTTTACACTTGTTCAAATTTCAGTGGTCGACATGCTGCGGTGGTATTATGCTGCGCTCGGCGTAGCCCTTTATTAAATTTTGCGTTAAGGTCCATTTCTCATCAACTACCTGGTACACATCATACCACAATGATGTTTCATCAAATTAATCACCTTGATGAGTACTACACAAATCATCAAGAATTAAGTGGCTTTGGTCTATATTTTACGCTTGAGTGACTTTTGTTAAATTTTGCATTTAAGTCCATTGCTCAACAACTAAACATTATATCACTATGGTGTTGTTTCAAATAAATCACCTTGATGGGTGCTATCCAAATCAAGGGCAATTTACCAGTAGTGTCTTTGACCTACATTTTACGCTTGAGTGACTTTTGGTAAATTTGGGTTTTAAGTTCACTTCTAAACAACTACACAATATTACATTATGATGTTTCATGAAGTGACTCATGTAAGTGAAAACTACTAAATTCTTAAACAATTAGTTCATTTTGACCTACATTTTACACTTGATTGACTTTGTTAAATTTTTGCATCAGGCCAATTTATTAGCAACTTGGTGGTTAATCAAATAAATCACCATAGTGAGTTCTGCATAATTCATGCTTAATTTTATAACCTGACCAATATTTTATGCTTCAACGACTTTAGTTGGGTAATTTTTGTTTATGTCCATTACAGTGACGGGGACTAAATTCCATTCATGATTGGCTTAGGTTATCTATTGCCATAAATTTGTCGGCAGGGCATCTGTGTTTTATAAACACATTTTCTAGTTTTAATATACTCTTGGAGAGACTCTTGTTATATTTATCAGATTTTGTAGGAGTTACTTCTATGACTTTTGACAATATATACAATGATTAATCTTATGGATGAAACTCATTTAAAATTGGATTACAGATGGCAATATTTATTAGAATTAATTACTTTGATTAATAAATTTGCATCCAATTCCACCATTTTGATTCATTGAATTATTGGGAGCTACTGAACTTTGAAAATTTTAGTTTGTTTTTTTAGAAGGGCATTATTTGGGTTTGTGATAGGCTAGTACTTCGCTGTCAATAAAGAACAGCTGAATGTTACAACTTGTATTGTTAGACTCCATAAACTTGTGTACATTAGTTACGTTACCGTACAATGAGTAAAACGTCAAAGTTACAATCAATAGAAACGTCAGTGACGTTAGTTACGCAAAGTCAATCATCGGCAAATCCGCGATACTCCGGGCACCAAAGGTGAAAGAAATTAAATAAAAATGACTTAAAGAATACAATAAATTAGTTACCCATTATCATTAAAGTCCATGGTAGAAAAATTAATCACTTTAATGCTTTAAAGTCTATCTATCCAAACATCTTAAGATATTATCTTGAATTAAACGTAGTCCATTGCTTTATATTTTCCTTGGCCTTCACTTTCGATAAATGATCTGTGACTTCTGATGACATCTCCGTGTTGTGGTTGACCTCTATTGGATATAACTTACATATCGGCCGATTAGTCACTCCATTTTTTGTACGCAGGTTGACTGCTCGAACAAGACCATCTTTTCCTCGAATTAGTTCCTCGACTTTGCCCAATTTCCATGATATTCTCGGGGCCTCTTCGTGAATCTGAACAATGTCACCCACTCGAATGTTTTGTATATTGTCTCCATGCGCATTGTGAAATTCCCGCAAACTTGTTACATACTCGGTTTTCCACCGTTTCCAAAAATGTTCCAAGATTTCTTGTTGATGTTTTAGTCTTTCATTTAATGAATGAACCGTAGGCGTATCAAAGTGCTTCAAATTGTCACTGACTTCGGTTGGATAAGGTAGGCACGTAATTTGTCGCCCATAGAGCAAATGTGAAGGTGTCAAAGGTTGCGGTTCATTTACGTCAGATAATACATAAGTTACGGGACGATCATTCAGTTGAGCTTCTATTTCTGTGATAATAGTTAGCAATTGATCAGCTGATATGCAAGCGCATCCTATTACTTTTCTTAAGCACGTTTTGGTGAGACCAATAAGGCGCTCCCACCACCCTCCATACCAGGGTGCACTCCGTGGGATGAATTTCCATATAGTACCAAGTGAACTTAGTTTTTCTTTGACTTCATTAGAATTAGTTAATTGTTCAATTTCTTTAGACGAAGACTGGAATGTTGATGCGTTGTCCGACATCAGAATTCTTGGTAGCGATCTCCTACTTGAAAATCTTCTGAAAGCCAATAAGAATGATTCTACGCTTAGACTGGGTGTTATTTCTAGGTGGACAGCTCTGGTAGCGGCGCACGTAAAGAGACAAATATATACTTTACTCTTAGAATTGTCAACATTTCTTACATAGAACGGTCCGGCAAAGTCAATTCCCGTAACAGTGAATGGGTTGTTACATTGTAGTCTATCATGCGGTAATGGTGGCGATTCCGGTGGACGGTAGGCATGTCCTGTGATTTTGTTACAAGTTACCAGTCTGTGCCAAAAACTTTTTCATTCACTAGCCCTTAGGGGCAAGTAAGGTCCCATGTTGTACTAGCCCGAACTCAATTTCACTAGCCCTTATAGAAGATTCTTTGTTAATAAGGTACAATTTTAACTAGCCCACCGGGCTAGTGACTTCAAATTTTTACTAGCCCGAGACTGATTTTACTAGTCTCGGGCATAGGGCTAGTGGCTAAAGGCACAGACTGAGTTACACATTTTCGTAAAACTGTTTTTACACATTGGCGGATTCTAGGGATCCAATACAGTTGGCGTAA
The DNA here is from genome assembly GCA_002080025.1 of Modiolus philippinarum. Lineage (NCBI taxonomy): Eukaryota > Metazoa > Mollusca > Bivalvia > Mytilida > Modiolidae > Modiolus > Modiolus philippinarum. The sequence goes on along the minus strand of MJUU01015372.1, from coordinate 93,763 downwards.
TTGCGTAACTGTGAAATTCACTCCACCGTGAAGTTGATTCATATGTGCATCCATGACGATCAATTCGGTCAATTTGTGTTTCGTTGGCAATAGATACGGAAGTTTCGCTGTTTCATCTATTGGTGCATTTTGAAGTCTTCCTTTGCATCTCACGACATTATTTTCATCCATGTAGAGATTCAGTTGTTGACGATCGCTGGTTTCTTGTTAATATTATTCCGTAAGTATTGTACAGAATCATTAAATTCAGTTTCCTGTGTTTTCCGTATCCAGTGCAACATTGCATCCTGAATTTCATCCACAGATAGTGTTGATAATCGTCTTTCCGTTTCATTTGATTTACAATTTCTAACGATTCATAAGACGTATGCGGTAACTCGCAAGAGTTTTTTCAAACTACTAAAGCGTGAAAGTTCGATAACTTTGTTGATTCCATGTTCATCTATTTGCGCAGCAGTCGTTGTTAATATATGATCTGATTTACAACTCTCTTCGGTTTCACTTTCTTAGTTTATATTTCCGTTCCATTGCGGCCACTCTGCTTGATTACATAACCACTTAGGTCCGTGAAACCAAAGCTCATTGTTGATTAATTGTGTTGCGGTCAGTCCTCTTGTCAATAGGTCCGCTGGGTTTGATTTAGTTGGACAGTATCTCCATGTTTGATTTTTGACCACCATTTTAATCTCCGCTACACGATTGGCGATAAATTTCTTCAGTACTTTGGTTGATGCTATCCATTTTAAGGTGATTTGACTATCTGACCAAAAATTCACGGAACAGTGTCCTAGATTAAGGTTGTCAATGAGGTGTCTCGCTAATCGTGCTCCTAAGAGGGCTCCCATGAGTTCCAGTTGCGGTAACGTAATACGTTTCAGTGGAGCGACTCTATTCCGTGCCATCACAAGCGCACTTTCGTTTCCTTTTACAAGATAGGCGCAAGTTCCATATGCGCTCTGACTCGAATCCGTAAATACGTGTAGATCTGTCTCTCTGTCTGTTGTCGAATCCTGAAAATACGTTCTTGGTATTTGCGTGTGCAAAACTTGTTTCAAGTCGCTAGCAATATCAATCCATTTCGATATTATCGAATCAGGAAGTGCCCTGTCCCATTCACATTCTTGTTCCCATAGTGTCTGCATCAGCATTTTTGTACGAACTGTTACCGGACTTAGTAAGCCTAAAGGATGGTATACACTAGACGATTGCCTCAGTATCTCTCTCTTGGTGATGGTGTAGTCCTCAATATTTGATAAACTGTCTTGAAACGTAATATTGTCATTATCCACATTCTACCGTAGTCCAAGTATTTTGATTGATGTGGCGCTATCATTACATTTTTCGATCTGTGACAATTTCTGTATGCCCTCATTGTTGGATGCCCAAGATCTCAGATTGAAACCTCCTTTTGCTAGAATTGAGCGTGATTTACTGTAAAATGAAAGTAAAGTTTGTTCATCTGGAAAACTAGACAAAACGTTGTCTACGTACAAATCATTCATTAGGTATGTTGAAGTATCCGACGGATTCAGTTTCAAATGTTTAAGTAATGTTGCGCTCAGCATAAATGGAGAACATGTTGTTCCGAATAGCACTACTTTGAAACGATAGATGATGAGTGGGCTGTGAGGATCAGTAGGGTCACTAAGCCAAAAGAACCGTGTTACGTCACGATCTTTCTCGTGTAGTTGTATATTTAAAAAAGCCTTTTCAATGTCCGTACAGACTCCATACCTATGTAATCTAAATCGTGCAAGAATTCCTGTAAGTTCATTCAATTTTGGCGGTACTGTCATCAAACAGTCATTTAAACTGGCCTTTTCCGACGATTCCCGACAGCTGCAGTCATATACAACTCTAATTGGCGTTGTAGCCGACTCCTTCCGAACAGCGTGGTGTGGTATGTAGTGTACTCTTTGAGGTTTGTTTGTCAATTTTTCATCAGACTCCACTTTTTCGATAAACCCACGTGCCTCTTGGTCAGCAATGATATCTCCGTAAGTTTTCAACATTGATGCGTTTTTGCTTAGTTTCTCAATAATACTTTGAGTTCTCCTTTTGGTTATGTTATAGTTAGTAGGAAGTTCCTTGAAATCCTCTTTCCATGGTAAGGCTGCTGTGTAGCGATTATCTTTATATTGTATACATGCATCTTCGTAAGTGTCATAAAAGTCTTTTTCTTTTTCAGTGGTTGGTTCAGATTTCTTAATTCCGATCGATTCTAACTCCCAGAACTTTTCCAAGTTAAACTCGTCAGTTTTATGTTCAAATAAAACATTCATCATTGCTGTTGA
>MJUU01015372.1:74986-89393 GCA_002080025.1 Modiolus philippinarum | reverse complement strand
TCAATAAAGAACAGCTGAACGTTACAACTTGTATTGTTAGACTCCATAAACTTGTGTACATTAGTTACGTTACCGTACAATGAGTAAAACGTCAAAGTTACAATCAATAGAAACGTCAGTGACGTTAGTTACGCAAAGTCAATCATCGGCAAATCCGCGATAGGCATATTTGATCAATCCAATTGCTTTAAACCCCTTGACAGATTACCACTATTTCATATCTCATTTTAAAGTAATGTGGGACTTTGAATCCATGAATGTTGAAGGGGCATTTAGTGTTACCTTTGGTTGTCCTTCTGTCTGTGCATCCGTACTTCTGTCTGTGCATCCGTACTTCTGTCTGTACATCCGTCCTTCTGTCTGTGTGCATGTTGGCATGTCTGTATGTCCAGTTAAGTTTTGTGTAAAATCACGTATTTCAGAAACTGTTAAGTCCTTAGAGGTAGAACAATGATGGAAGGTCTGTAGGTAGATCTTTGGTATTACTACATAGTTCACTAGGTACTTAGACTCTGATATATATTTCATGCTTGTAACTCTTTTTAAGTTTTGAGTTTAAGTCCATTTCTCAACTAATACACATCATAAGACAGTTATTTCATCAAATTAATGAATTTGACTTACATTTTAAGCCTCAGTGACTTTGGTTAAGTTTTGCATTTAAGTCTTTTCTCAACTACTATGTTTTGTAGCATTATAATATTTCACTGTAACTTTTATCTGAAAGGATTATTATCCACAAATATTTATTAAAAACGCATCTGTAATTATCCCCCCGCTTAGCGAAAGCGGGGGGATTATATAATGCAGTCCGTCCATATGTACGTACGTATGTACTTACGTACGTGTGTTTGTAATGCCCCCTGATAGCTCTGGAACTATAAGAGATACAAATTTGAAACTCGGCACCATACTAGAGTATGATCAGAAGTAGCGCACTGTGGATTCGGAATTTAGGTCAAACGCCCTAGGGGCAGATTATGGGCGAAAACGAATTTTCGCGATATCCAATAATTGAAGAAATTTCCAAGGCCATTTGGGCTAGAAAGTTGAAACTCTGTATGGACTCACATATTATGTAGCAACTTCACAGAGGGTGTCGGAACTTTGGTATGACCCCTCAGGGCATGGCCTCTAGGGGGTCCAAAAAATGAAAAAATCAATTCCGCTAGAACTCCTCTTACACCTTAAATCGTAGAAACCTTGTAATAAGGGTATAAGTAACACTATCAAATTTGTCTGTGCTGAAGGTTTCGGAATTTTGAAATTTGCCCTCAGGGCGGAAAAATGAGCGAAAATGTAATTCGAGATATCCAGTAATAAGCGAAATCTTCTGAAGTATTCATGTTTGGAAGCTGAAACTTTGTATGCAAGTTCCATTATATGCATCTCATTTACTGATGATAGCGGACTTTTGGTATGACCCCTTGGGGCATGCCCTTAAGGGGCCAAAAAATGTTAATCAATTAGTACTCATCAGAACGACTGGAACGATATGTGTAATTTCGATTTTGTGGTCTATATTTTCATGAGGAATTATTTGAATTGCTCTTTGAATACGTTCTAAGCTTTTGGAATTTAGACCCTGCCAAATTTGGTAAATTTCCTGAAAATGTCAAAGACTAATAATTTTTGAAATTTCAACATGAAGTTTTATAATTAAGCAATATTTTAATGTCATCAGCTAGTATGAACACTAAGATTCCAAAAATATGATTCTAATTTTGGTAAATTTCCTGAAACTCTCAAAGACCAATTATTTTTTGGAATTTTACCCAGCAACCATATCTTTTTTGATGCCTTATAGTTTTAATTATCATTTTCAATGGTCAGATTGCAAAAAACCTTGATTCTAATTTTGGTAAAGTTCCTGAAACTCTAAAAGACCCATTATTTTTTGGAATTTTACCTAGCACCATATCTTTTTCAATTATTTAGAGCTATAATGATGAATTTCAACTGTCCGGTTGAAAGAATCTTTGATTCTAATTTTGGTAAATTTCCTGAAACTCTCAAATACCCATTATTTTGGGGAATTTTACCTAGCAACCATATATTTTTTTATGCCTTTTAGATTTAATAATCATTTTCAATGGTCGGATTGCAAAAAACTTTGATTCTAATTATGGTAAATTTCCTGAAACTCTCAAAGACCTACTATTTTTTGGAATTCTACCTAGCAACCATATCTTTTTCAATTCCTTACAGTACTGAAGATCATTTTCAATAATCAGAGTGCAAAAGACTGATTCTAATTTTGGTAAATTTTCTGAAACTCTCAAAGTCCGATTTCTTTTTGGAATTTTACCTAGCAACCATATCTTTTTTGATGCCTTATAGTATCAGTGATCATTTTCCATTGTCAGATTGCAAAAATTTTTGATTCTAAGTTTGGTAAATTTCCTGAAACTCTCAAAGACTCATTATTTTTTGAAATTCTACCTAGCAACCATATCTCTTTCAATCCCTTACTGTAAAAATGATGATTTTCAACAGCCAGGTTGCAAAAATCTTTGATTCTAATTTTGGTAAAGTTCCAGAAACTCTCAAAGACCCATTATTTTTTGGAATTCTACCTAGCAACCATATCTTTTTGGTGTTTTACAGTTACAATGATTAATTTAGTTTCAAAAACACTTGTCTTTTTTTACGGGGGAGGGGGTCCAAAAAGGGGTAGCGGGGGGAATCGCAATCTTTGATTGGCTGTTTTTCATATTTATTATACAATCATCTGTATCACTTTCTTATTGCATCACAATTCAGTGAAAGGGAACTAATTTGATTATCCCCTTGCCCAACGGAGTTGGGGAGGGGATAAAGCATCTCGCCCGTAGTTCTTCAGATATGAACCTTAACGCAAATTTTATGCGAGGTCATTGAAGCATAAAATGTAGGTCAGAGTGACCTAATTATCATCTGAAGCAGCATCACTCTTCAAGACACATCAACTGACTAAAGATGATTGATGTGCCACATATAGTTTCTCAGATATGAACCTTAATGCAAACTTTAACCTGAGGTGGGACAAATGACATGTGGCACATCAATCATCTTTGGTCAGTGGATGCATCTTGGAGAGTGATGCTGATGCAGATGATAATTGGATCACTCTGTCCTAAATTTTATGCTTCAATGACTCCTGTTAAAGTTTGCATTAAGTGTAAAATCTGAGATAATACATAAATCACATCAATTATCTTTGGTCAGTGGATGCATCTTGGAGAGTGAGGCAGCTTAAGATGATAATTGGGTTACTTTGACCTACCTTTTGCACTTGACTGACTTGGATTAAAGTTTCCATTAATGTTTATGAGATACTTCATGTTACACATCAATGAACTCAATGTTCAGTTGATGTACCTTAGACATTCATACATATTTAGATAATATATGGGTTATTATTTCTTGGCAGTGGGCGAGGGTGATTAGCTGTCGTTTGCGACTGCTCCCTTCTAGTTCCTGATTGACTTGGGTTATCTGATGTGATAAATTTATTGGCGAAACTACTGTGTCTCATAGACACATTTTCAGTCATCATTATTATACCCTCCGCAAACAAAGTTTGGGGGGTATATAGGAATCACCCTGTCTGTCTGTCCGTCTGTCCATCCGTCTGTTTGTCTGTCCGTCTGTCCACACTTCTCGTAAGCGCAACTCCTCTTAAACCATTTGAGGGATTTTGATGAAACTTTACTCAAAGGAAGGACACTATATGGAGATGTGCATGAAGGAATATAATTATTGTCAGAAACCAGGAAGGGGAGATAATTTGACTTTGACTTCTCATTGTTTCCCTATGTATGGGTTACCTTGTAAGCACAACTCCTCTTAAACCACTCGATGGATTTTGATGAAACTTTAAAGAAAGGAAGAACACTATATTCAGATGTGCATGAAGGAATATAATTATTGTCTGAAACCAAGAAGGGGAGATAATTTGACTCCGACTTTTCGTTGATTCCCTGTGTATGGGTTACCTCGTAAGCGCAACTCCTCTTAAACCACTGGAAGGATTTTGATGAAACTTTACACAAAGGACAAACACTATATGCAGATGTGCAAAAAGGAATATAATTATTGTCGGAAACAAGGAAGGGGAGATGATTTGACTTTGACTTTTCCTTGATTCCCTATGTATGGGTATAAACCTTGTAAGTGCATCTCCTCTTAAACCACTTGAAGGATTTCAATGAAACTTTAGACAAAGGAAGGACACTATATGGAGAAGTGTAGAAGGAATGTAATCATTGTACAAAACCAGGAAGGGGAGATAATTTGACTTTGACTTTTGTTGATTTCTTTTGCAATGATCTTTTTTTTTCAAAGAAATATTTTTAGGTGTAGATATTGTGAAATCAAACTGTTTGAGAGACACACTTTTTAGCCGAGTTTTGACGAAGTTGAACTCGGCTTATAACTTGATGAATGGTGTCTGGGCTTCCGGCTGTCAGTCGAACTTGGCTTATAATTTGATGAATGGTGTCAGGGCATCCGGCTGTCTGGGCGTCTGGGCGGCAACTTTTGGTTTCCGCATGATATCTTGAGAACCACATGTCATATCTTAATGAAACTTTGCACAGACATGAGTTATGATTAGAAGAAGATTCCTATTGATTTTGAGGTTTGTGCGACAAAGGTCAAGGTCACAAGTTCTAAAAATAGAACAAAAATTTGACTAACCATTTCCACACAATAACTCCAGAACCACATTACACATCCAAATGAAACTTGGCATAGACATGAGTTATGATTAGAGGAGGAACCCTATTGATTTTGAGGTCTGTGCAACAAACTTCAAGGTCACAACTTCTAAAAATGTTTCAAAAATTAGACATTTCAATAAAGCCTAAAATCACATGTTTGATATTATTTGATAACAAAAATAGCTAAAAAAAGTTTTATTGTTCATACAAAAGTAGTTTTTATATTGCTAGAACATGGCCGCCAGCGCTGAACTTAAGTTTAACATTGGATCCTATGAGAAAAATCACATTTTCATCTTCTGCTCTGAAAAGGCTGAAGCAAATTGAACCAAACTTTACAGGAATGATTTACTTAAAGGTCCTTAACAAAGATGGCTCATTTCGTTCCGATCAAACGAAAAACATGGCCTCCAGCACGGAACATGATTTAACATAGGACCCTATTGGAAAATCTAATTTTCATCTACTCCTCTGAAATAACAGAAGCAAATTCAACCAAACTTTACAGGAATGATGAATGGAAGGTCCTTTACCAAGATTGCTCATTTCATTCTGATCCGATAAAAAACATGGCCGCCTGCGCGGAACTTAGGTTTAACATAGGACCCTATGGGAAAATCACATTTTCATCTACTCCTCTGAAATAACAAAAGCAAATTCAACCAAACTTTACAGGAATGATGTATGGAAGGTCCTTCACAAAGATTGCTCATTTCCTTCCAATCCGATAAAAAACATGGCCTCCAGCAGGGAACTTAAGTTTAACATATTCCTATGGGGAAAATCATATTTTCATCTTCTGCTCTGAAATGGCCGAAGCCAATAGAACCAAACTTTACAGGAGTGATGTACTTAAGGTCCTTAACAAAGATGGCTCATTTCGTTCTAATCTGACAAAAAACATGGCTGCCAGCACGGAACATGGTTTAACATAGGACCCTATGGGAAAATCACATTTTCATCTACTCCTCTGAAACCACTGAAGTAAATTCAGCCAAACTTTACAGGAATGATGAATGGAAGGTCCTTTACAACGATTGCTCATTTCGTTCTGATCCAATAAAAAACATGGCCACCAATCTGTAACTTAGGTTAAACATTGGACCCTTTGGGGAAAATCACATTTTCATCTTTTCCTTTGAAACTGTAGAGGCAAATTCAACCAAACTTTACAGGAAGGATGAATAGAAAGTCCTTAACAAAGGTTGCTCATTTTGTTACAATCCGTTTGAAAACATGGCTGCCAGCACGGAACATAGTTCATCATTGGACCCTACGGGAAAATCACATTTTCATCTACTCTTCTGAAACCACTGAAGCAAATTCAACCTAACTTTACAGGAATGATGACTGAAGGTATTTTGCACATTTCATTTTAATCCGACAAAAAACATTGCCTCAAGTGCAGAACATAGTTTAACATTGGAGCCCAGTATGAGAAAACCATCCTTTTCATCATCTTCTCTCAAAACAATTAAAGCAAATTATACTAAATGTATAGAAGGTCCTTTGCAAAAATTACTCATTTCAGTAGGATCATACAAAATACACGGGTGCTACTAAACACCCTACCCCATTGGTAAAAAACATGATCATTTTTTGTCATGCATGGCATAGAAGGGTTTTGTCAGGTGAGCGATACAGGCTCAGTCTCTGAGCCTCTAGTTTTTTTTTGAATGGTGGTCTGAAATGGGTTGTAATGGATAGTTACGGGAGCTTTCAGTTGAAATGGAAACCAAACCAGAACACTGAATCTTTGAAAAAAAAGTGTTCTGCTACATATTTTCCATCACAATATAAATTAGATTATAAGGGGAGTCCCTGCCAAATTTTTTTTTTGAAAGGAGGACTCGGAATGTTTTGATTTCAGCAATACATATTACCTGGATTATAAGGGGAACCCCTGCCCAAATTTTTATTGAATGGTGGTCTGAAATGGGTTTTAATGGATAGTGGAGCTTTCAGTAGCCATGGAAACCAAACCAGAACACTGAATCTTAGGAAAACAGTATTCTGCTACATATTTTTCTTCATGATTTTAGATATATGTATAAACTAGATTATAAGGGAAACCCCTGCCAAATCTTTATTTTGAAAGGGGGGCTTGGAATGTTTTGATTTTAGCAATATGTACTAGTATTAACCTGGATTATAAAGGGAACCCCTGCCCAAATTTTTTTTGGATGGTGGTCTGAAATAGGTTGTAATGGATAGTGGAGCTTTCAGTTGCCGTGGAAACCAAACTAGAAAATGGAAATTTTTAGAAAAAAAAGGTATTCTGATGCACACTTTTTCAATTTCAGCAATCATGAAAAAACTAGATTTTAAGGGAACCCCTGCCCAAAGTTTTTTAAAAAGGAACTGGAATGTTTCGACTTCATGCAGCTACCAGAAATATGTATCACCTAGATTATAACCCCTGCCAAATTTTTAGTCAAGTTAGAACAAATTCAAACATCCTCAAAAGTTCCATCATAAGTCTCTGATTGAAATAAAAAAATGTATATGCTTATATGCAACTATTCCATGATGTACTTATGAAAATAACAAATATTTGCAACTCGGCTTTCGCACCTTTGATGCGTTTTCTGATTTTTGATTCCCCACCACGAAGTGGAAGGGCCATATAGATTTACCCTTGTCTGTACGTCCCGATGTTAAGTTTTTCGTTTAGGTCCATATTTTGGTAACCTCTTGTAATATTTTAATATTATTACGTCAGTATATGCACCTTGGTTAGTACTACCAGATTCACCAACAATTAGGGATCCATGACCTACATTTTACGCTTGAGTGACTTTTGTTAAATTTTGCGTTAAGTCCATTTCTCAACAACTACACATCATACAACAATGATGTTTCATCAAATAAATTGCCTTGATGAGTACTACCAAAATCATTGAGAATTAGGTGACTTTGACCTATATTTTACGCTTGAGTGACTTTTGTTAAATTTTGCGTTAAGGTCCATTTCTCATCAACTTCACATCATACCACAATGATGTTTCATCAAATTAATCACCTTGATGAGTACTACCCAAATCATCATGAATTAAGTGGCTTTGACCTATATTTAATGCTTGAGTGACTTTTGTAAAATTTTGCATTTAAGTCCATTTCTCAACAACTAAACATGATATCACTATGGTGTTGCATCAAATAAATCACCTTGATGGGTGCTATCCAAATCAAGGACTATTTAGTGTCTTTGACCTATATTTTATATATTAACAACTACACAACATAACATAATGTTTCATGAAATGACTCATCTTAGTAAAAACTACCAAATTCTTAAACAATTCGTTGACTTTGACCTACATTTTACACTTGAATGACTTCGTTAAATTTTTGCATTAGGCCAATTTATTAGCAACTTGATGGTTAATCAAATAAATCAGCACAGTTGATGGTTAATCAAATAAATCAGCATAGTGAGTATTGCATAACTCATGGATAATTTTATAACCTGACCAATATTTTATGCTTCAGCGACTTTAATTGGGTAATTTTTGTTTACGTCCATTACTTAACAATCTTTAATGAATAATCATCTGTAACAGTCATGACAGTACTTCTTGATGATTCCATCCCAATTCAGTGACAGGGAACTAAATTCCATTGATGATTCGTAAGGTTATCTATTGTGATAAATTTGTCAGTGGGGCATCCGTGTTTTATAAGCACACTTTGTAGTTTCATTCTAATCCTGTTGAAAAATTGTTTTCAAAGTGTTGTAATGAAATTTCTCTAATGCTTATGATTTATGATTTTTGTGTAAAATATTAAATAAACTAAAAAAAAGTGACTTTTATACTTGTCTAATTTCGACAGAGTATTACATTGGAACCCTTGTGAAAAGTTATTTCTTGAAGATTATATAATTGTGTCCATACTTGTATTGTGTCCATACTTGTACTTTGTCCACACCTGTATTGTGTCCACACCAGCTTGAATTTGCACTTACCATATTGATTCAGGGTTCGATGAGCGGGGGGTATATTTGGTTGCCATTCAGCGACAGCTCTTGTTTCAGGTTTCTTTTGTGACAATGGACATATGGCTGTGTGTAGTGATCTTGAATTTTGGTTTGCCCATTTTAATGCCCCAGTGTCAGTCTAAACATCCAGTATTGCAAGAATGAATGAAAGAATGAATGCATGAATATGACCCCCACCCCTCCTTTTCCCTGAAAAAAAAGAAACCAAAAACACAAAGAAAAAAATCAAAACCAAAAAAAAATAATAATAAATTTAAAAAAAGAAAATAAATAAAATGAAAAAACGAAATAACAAAAAAAAAAAAAACAACAAAACAATAGTTGGCAGTCGACTCCTACTGTGGTTGTAGCTTTTTCATGTCTCCTGCAACAATGACTGCATTAAAAGACTTTGCTATGATATAAAAAAAGAGATGGCTATTCTACCTGTGTAATTCATTTGTATCTGTTTGGCTCTCTATGTAGAGATGTTAGGACAATTATTCAAATTGAAATTATGTTGCTATGTTATGAGAAATACAATACAGTCAATATATATAGAATAATGGAAGTTTTGTTTATGATAAAAACAATTTTTGGCTAAATAATGGAAAAGCCCACTCTAATCATTCGATGGAACAAATTTTTGAAAAATGAAAATCAGTTTTTATGAAATCAGGGAAATTGGCTATTGATTAGTAAAAGAATTTGTACCATCCTAAAGGTTTTTTGTCTCATGTGCGACGAAAGTCACTGAAAGCGAGACATTAGGTATTACTCTCTGGTGGTGGCGGCAGCGGCGTAAACCTTCTTAAAACCTTAGTCCCTTAACTCCCATAAAATTTGTCGAATCAAAATGGTGGCATAATATGATCAAGTACATATGATGGCAAATGTTCAAACAAAATTTCAGCATAATCTGTTCAGTGGTTTCCAAGGAGTTGCGCCCACAAACTGTTCCTAAGCTGTAGCATGCATTAAGTCAATAAAGTCCCATAACTCCTGTAAAATTTGTCAAATCAAAATGGCGGCATGATATGATCAACTACAGTCACACAAAATTTCAGCAAAATCTGTCCAGTGGTGTAACAGGTCCACAAAAAAACGTAACACAGATGCACGGACGCAGACTATTACTATGTCCCTCCGTCGCGTTGCGGCGGGAGACAATAATTATTATGCCGCCATTTTGATTCGAAAAATTTTACTGAGGTATGGGACTTATTGACTTAATGCATACTACAACATAGGAAAACTTTAGGCCCACTTTGTGGAAGCAACTCCTCAGAAACCACTGAACAGATTTTGCTGAAATTTTGTATGATCTTTTTCCACCAATATGTTCTTGATCATATTATGCCGGCATCTTGATTTGACAATTTTTTTGGGAGTTATGGGACTTTATCGACTTAATGCATACTGCAAGACAGGTCCACTTTGTGGACGCAATACAGTACTACCGGTACCTCTAAATTTCCACTCTCACTTCACTGCAGCGGGGGGGGGACAAAAATTATAGCAATGTGTAGCAATCTTATGCTTATACAAGCGAGACATTTCTGTGTCTACACTTGTTGTAGATGAATATTTCTTTATTTACATTGATGTGCTGATTGACAAAGTAGGCATGGTCTTAGATATTTACATTGATGTGCTGATTGACAAAGTAGGCATGGTCTTAGATATTTACATTGATGTGCTGATTGACAAAGTAGGCATGGTCTTAGATACTTTTTACCAATGTTTTTTCTTATTCAGGCAAATACTGAAAATATTAGCCTCACGAGGTCCAAGAATACTCGTACAAATTACTGATGAAACAAAAAAAACGTTTTTTTCCAGATATATAAAAAAGAAAGAACACAGTTTTTCCTATGTAATACTTGCTCGGAGGCAAAGAACAGAAAGATTATATTTTTTGATGGTCTGAAGTTATCTCAGCATGTTACAGCTGTACACCATATGTCACCACAAACTACCGGACCACATTTCCAGTTTACGGCATATGGAGAGAGTACAAAGTATCACTGTTTTGCTGTTGTTCAAGAAGTGGTGAGTATTTACAATTATTGTTTGGCATCAGGTAACTGTTTTCAGTTTGTTATAGCATATTACAGTACCTCTGTAAACCAACTTGATCAGTAAGTCATTGTGAGGAAATGAATTAGTGCAATTATTCAAACAGAATATAACTAAAAACCAAATGAATATCGCGGATCATTCTATTTGCTCTTTATACCCCCCCGCAAACAAAGTTTGGGGGTATATAGGAATCACCCTGTCTGTCTGTCCGTCTGTCCACACTTCTCGTAAGCGCAACTCCTCTTAAACTGCTTGAAGGATTTTGATGAAACTTTACACAAAGGAAGAACACTGTATGTGGATGTGCATAAAGGAATATAATTATTGTCGGAAACCAGGAAGGGGAGATAATTTGACTTTGACTTTTCGTTGATTCCCTATGTATGAGTTACCTCGTACTTAAGCACAACTCCTCTTAAACCACTTGAAGGATTTTGATGAAACTTTACACAAAAGAAAAACGCTATATGTAGATATAATTATTTTGGGAAACCAGGAAGGGGAGGTAATTTGACTTTGACTTTTCGTTGATTCCCTATGACTTTTCGTTGATTCCCTATGTATGGGTTACCTCGTAAGCGCAACCCCTCGTAAATCACTTGAAGGATTTTAATGAAACTTTAGACAAAGGAAGGACACTATATGGAGATGTGCATTAAGGAATGTAATTATTGTATGAAAACAGGAAGGTGAGATAATTTGACAGTGACTTTTGTTAATGTCTTTTTTCTAAGAAATGATTTAAAGTGTAGATATTGTGTAATCAAGCTGTGGGAGGAACACACTTTTTCATCGTAATCCTCTTGAAAAGTTGTTTTCAAAGTGTTGTAATGAAATTTCTCTAATGGTAATGATTCTTTTATAAAATGTCAAATAGGCTAAAAAAGGGTGAATTTGATATTTGTCTGATTTCGACAGAGAATTTTCATTGGAACCCTTGTGAAAAGTTCTTTCTTGAAGATTATATCATTGTGTCCATAATTGTATTGTGTCAAAAATTGTACTGTGTCCACACCAACTTAAATTTGCACTTGCCATATCGATTCAGGGTTCAATGAACGGGGGTATATTTGGCTGCCATTCGGCGACAGCTCTTGTTTTCAAAGAGAAAAAAATTTTAATGTTCTTCTAAGAATGTGAATTCTTTATGCCATTGATCAGCAATTTAAATTTTTATATCTTTGAATTTTATTTGAAGGTATTTCTATGCAAGTACAGGAACTGTCCAAAAAGGTATACAAATGAAGAGCTGTTACAGATACATATAGATACTTGCCATAATGGAGAAGATGAAACAAGTAGTCACCAATGTCAATACAAATTATGTAGCAGAAGATTTCCTAATCAAGACAAAAGACGACAACATGTACAGACATTCCATGTAGAACATAGTATAAACTTTCAGGTAAGTCATTGTCTCTTTCACTTTGTCAGTACAAGTTTTGTAGCAGACAATTTCCTAACCAAGACAGAAGACGACAACGTGTACAGACATTCCATGTAGAACATAGTACAAAAATGTATAAACTTTCAGGTAAGTCATTTTCTCTTTCGCTTTGTCAGTACAAGTTTTGTAGCAGACAATTTCCTAACCAAGACAGAAGACGACAACGTGTACAGACATTCCATGTAGAACATAGTATAAACTTTCAGGTAAGTCATTGTCTCTTTCACATTGTCAGTACAAGTTTTGTAGCTTCCTAACCAAGACAGAAGACGACAACGTGTACAAACATTTCATGTAGAACACAATATAGACCTTCTGGTAATTTTTTTTTGTTTCAGACACTACCGTATTGCAATTTGATTGGTTATCATTACATGGAATATTAGACCTTCTTTAATTTCTACCAAATTCAATCATCTCTAGAGAGAGAACAACTCGCATGAAATTTCCCGCCAAATCTATTCTGAACATAATCCTCTGTGTTTAACATTATGTCTTTCTACATGTTAATTATTAAATTTCTCACATCTTCTTCAGTAAGTTTTCACATGTTTAAAAACTCGGCAAGTCTAATATTCAAACATTTGCAAAATTTATTTAGCTCGATATGAGAAATTCTATAATCTAAATCAACTTAGTTCTCATTGTAGAAACTATATATATCGCCAAAGATGGAAAGACAAAATTTCAAACACTCTATATCTAAAGAATATTTTAGCACTTTCCACGGAATATAATTTGGATTTTACATGACAAACAGGGGTATATTCCTTGACTGCAGGTTATATCTATTCACTTTGAGATACATACAAGTGCAGATATGGAATATGAACTCATAGGTTTCACACGGGTAGTTGAAATTGTTGAAAATGATTGAATATGAAAGTTGAAAAATCAAGAACCAGAAAGTGCTCGAAATTTGGTAAAGTTTCTAGAATGTGCTTGGAAACTCCCAATTTCATGAAAAAAATATTATGCACTTTAATTTCAATTTATATAAAAAAATGTCAAATTTCCCCCAAAAATCTAAACATGTAAATGAAGTTATTGAAAATGAAATTTTTACCTTAAAGGTCCCCGAAGGGCCCTTGACTTTTGCTATGCAAAATAGTATGAATCCTGAACTAAAATCCAATTCAGGGATCACAGATATAGATGGATATCAACTCTCATTATGTAATTTCAGATATAATAAGCTCGCCAAAGGCTCGTTTATTACATTTTGAAATTACATAACTCTAGTTGATATCCAGCCATATACAATGTCTTTCTCATTATGAAAACTATAAATATCTCTTTATTCTGATGCTGAT
Organism: Modiolus philippinarum; assembly: GCA_002080025.1. NCBI lineage: Eukaryota > Metazoa > Mollusca > Bivalvia > Mytilida > Modiolidae > Modiolus > Modiolus philippinarum. The sequence continues at coordinate 75,869 of MJUU01015372.1, read as the reverse complement.
CTTGTCATTAGTGACTCATTGGAGTTCAAAACAATAACTCACATGTGATTTTGAGTGATTTCAATGCATTAACTTTTATTCTAAATCAATATTGAACTATTTGTCCAAATTCCATTGTTTATTGACTTAAAATCACTCATAAATGCTTTTTAGCTCACCTTGCCATAGACAGGGTGAGTTTTTGCCTTCACTTGGCAATATTTATGATGGTCCATCATTCTGTTGTAAACTTTTTATTCAAAGATCTTGTCCTCTTCAATTAGAACCAAACTTGGTCACAGTAGTTCTTGAGTGGTCCTTTCCAAGAAAGGTAACTTGCAAGTCTGTACCTCAATTATGATGGATGCCAGCAGTAAACATAGTTTAACATTGGACCCTTATGGCAAAAACATTAAAAAAATCATCTTGGAGAGTAATAATCAATTTAGTGCAAAACTAAAAGTAAATTTAGAACAAAACTAAGTCACAATGCTCCATAGGTGGTCCCTCCAGCAGGTCCGTATCTCATCCAAGATGGCTGCCAGCAAGAGCATAGCTTATTCAAAGATCTTCTCAGAAACTACTTTTTAGCTCACCTGGCTATAGCCAGGGTGAGCTTTTGCCATCACTTTTCATCCGTCGTCCGTCCGTCGTCCGTCCGGCGTAAACTTTTCATTCAAAGATCTTCTTCTCTGAAACTACTGGGCCAATTGAAACCAAACTTGGCCACAATAGTCCTTAGATGGTCCCCTGCAAAAAAGTTGTTTTTCAGATCCGCGCTATATCCAAGATGGCCGCCAGCGGGGATCATAGTTTTAACATTGGACCCTATGGGAAAAGACATTCAAAGATCTTCTCCTCTGAAACTACTGGGCCAATTGAAACCAAACTTGGCCACAATAGT
>MJUU01015372.1:57652-74741 GCA_002080025.1 Modiolus philippinarum | reverse complement strand
ACATTCAAAGATCTTCTCCTCTGAAACTACTGGGCCAATTGAAACCAAACTTGGCCACAATAGTCCTTAGATGGTCCCCTGCAACAAAATTGTTTTTCAGATCCGCACTATATCCAAGATGGCCGCCAACGGGGATCATAGTTTTAACATTGGACCCTATGGGAAAAGACATTCAAAGATCTTCTCCTCTGAAACTACTGGGCCAATTGAAACCAAACTTGGCCACAATAGTCCTTAGATGGTCCCCTGCAAAAAAGTTGTTTTTCAGATCCGCGCTATATCCAAGATGGCCGCCAGCGGGGATCATAGTTTTAACATTGGACCCTATGGGAAAAGACATTCAAAGATCTTCTCCTCTGAAAATACTTGGCCAATTGAAAGCAAACTTCGCCACAATAGTCCTTAGATGGTCCCCTGCAAAAAAGATGTTTTTCAGATCCGCGCTGTATCCAAGATGGCCGCCAACGGGGATCATAGTTTTAACACAGGACTCTATGGGAAACACATTCAAAGATCTTCTCCTCTGAAACTACTGGGCCAATTGAAACCAAACTTGGCCACAATAGTCCTTAGATGGTCCCCTGCAAAAAAGTTGTTTTTCAGATCCGTGCTATATCCAAGATGGCCACCAGTGGGGATCATAGTTTTAACATTGGACCCTATGGGAAAAGACATTCAAAGATCTTCTCCTCTGAAACTACTGGGCCAATTGAAACCAAACTTGGCCACAATAGTCCTTAGATGGACTCCTGCAAAAAAGTCGTTTTTCAGATCCGTGCTGTATCCAAGATGGCCGCCAGTTGGGATCATAGTTTTAACATTGGAACCTATGGAAAACACTTTCAAAGATCTCCTCCTCTGAAACTACTCAGCCAATTGAAACCAAACTTGGCCACAGTAGTCCTTAGATGGTCTCCTGCAAAAAAGTTGTTTTTCAGATCCGCACTATATCCAAGATGGCCGCCAGCGAGGATTATAGTTATAACATTGGACCCTATGGGAAAAGACATTCAAAGATCTTCTCCTCTGAAACTACTGGGCCAATTGGATCCAAACTTGGCCAAAAGAACTGCACACCATCCAAAATAGCTGCTAGTCTGGAACATAGTTATACCCCCGCTCCGGAGGAGGAGGGGGTATACTGTTTTACCTGTGTCCGTCATTCCGTAATTCCGTCATTCCTTAATTCCGTCGGTCACAACTTTCGTAAAGCTTTTCTCTGCAATGGTAAATGATACAAACTTGAAATTTTGTCAGAAGCCTTGTGTAGTCATGCCATATTGTGGGATGCATTTTCAGACCTGTCGGGTTGCTACTTCCTGTTAACGGACTTGGTCAATTTTTCATTATTCTGTATGTCCGTCACAACTTTCGTAAAGCTTTTCTCTGCAATGGTAAATGATAAAAACTTGAAATTTTGTCAGAAGCTTTGTGTAGTCATGCCATAATGTGGGATGCATTTTTTCAGACCTGTCGGGATGCTACTTCCTGTTTACCGACTTGGTCAATTTTTCATTATTCTGTATGTCCGTCACAACTTTCGTAAAGCTTTTCTCTGCAATGGTAAATGATACAAACTTGAAATTTTGCCAGAAGCTTTGTGTAGTCATGCCATATTGTGGGATTCATTTTCAGACCTGTCAGAATGCTACTTCCTGTTTACTGACTTAGTTTAATTTTCATCATCCTGTCTGTCCCTCACAACTTTCATAATTTTCATCATCTCGTCCGTCCCTCACAACTTTTATACAGCTTTTCTCTGCATTGGTAAATGATACAAACTTGAAATTTTGTCAGAAGCTTTGTGTAGGCATGCCATATTGTGGCACACATTTTAAGACTTGTGGGGTACTACATTTTGTTTACCAACTTTGTCAGGTTATTAGAGACTGGAAGATGAGAGCGGGGGTATTACTAGTGAGCATTTGCTCACAGATCCCTTGTTTAACTTATGATAATATAGCATCAATGTCTATTAACAAATTTGAAAATAATGCCCTTAAACATTGGGACTATTTTAACTGCATATGTTAGCTGTGGCCCAGGTGAGCGACACAGGCTCTTGAGAGCCTCTTGTTCAAATAAATCCAGACTTAGCCACAGTGGTCCTTAGATGGTCCCTTTCAGATCAGGTAACTTTCAAAACAGGTAACTGGCAGATCCATACCTTAACATTTGACCCTGTTCTCTGAAACCATGATTCCAATTGGAACCAAACCTGATCACAACAGTCCTTTGATGGTTACCTTTAAAATTTTTGTCTGGCAAGTCTGAATCCAATCCAAGGTGGCTACCAACAGGGAACATAGTTTATCAGTGGAATGCCATTCATGTTTCTATGTCAGCTGTTGTCCAGATGAGTGATGCAGGCTCTCAGAGCCTCTTGAATTTTTTTTTTCGATTTTCATGCATGGTCAATTTCATTTGCAGTACGTCACAGTAATGACAATTGGGAAAAGGTCATGATGTGGTAAAACAATAAAAAACATGAAAAATATTATTAGTTTCAGATTAGAGAAATAAAAAATATATCAATTTAAGTAGTTGATTGTAACAGATTAACTGTCTGAAGGATTAAACAAACAAGTTCTCGCTGAAGCTCTTGACATTAAATGTTTAACACTTCCAACAGTGGAACTATGATAACCAATGATTTGAAGAGATAGATTGGTATATAGATACCATATAAAGAGATAATGTGTTATTATTATCATCATTATTTTTGTAGGATTGTTATGGAGCATTATGGGTTATCAAGAAGTTACCCTATACTTCTGCATATACAGATACATACAGCGATTTTACACAAATCGATATCTTCAGGGAGATACAGAGATTTTTTTCTCTGTCTTACCAGCTGGAGACAATTGTTTTTACTCCATCTGAAGATTTCGAATCAACATTAAATGAATCTGATTCTATCAGCAGCAACATGCTGCCTATTGTCGATCCAAATGATGTTGAACTACAAAGGTTTGAAAAAATATGTTCGGTAACCCGTATCTTTGAAGAAATAAAAACATCTGATGTGGATTTCCTTGTCGATATTAACAACATCAATAGCAGAATGTTGAAAGGTGGAGTTACGATACACAATGCAGATTCCGATTGTGTTTATTTTATTGACGATATAGAGGATTTTAAAGAGGATCAATCTGACACTTTTACCCCAATAATAAAAGATTTAAAACCGAAAGATGTAGAAATGGACATTGGAGATTTAGTTTTTCTTTATGGAAAACCAGATCCAAATTATTCAGGAAGCGAACAAGACAATTTTCTTAATCCAATAGAGGAGGATATTCGGAATAGTGATGCAACTTCTGCTGTTGATGATAATGACGATACTAGCTCTCAGGAAAAATCTGAAATGGTGGTTCGAAATATAACTGACAGAGAAGATGAAGATAAAGATTCAATAGCAGATACCGATTGTCAAATAGTGAAAGATGATACTACAAATAATCCAATAACAATCTCTCTGGAACCTTTTGGTAAATCTTGTCACCTTAATGAAAGAATTGGTACCTTTGAAAAACCTGATTCAGTCGGAAAAGAGGTTTGTTTAAATGTTAACACTGAAGCATTGAAGCATGAAGCACTGTCATCAGAAAAAGGTGAAATACAAATCCAAGGTCAAGATTCAAAATCAGATGTAGAAAGTGAAGGTCAAGGTATAAAGTCAGAAGTACAAAGTCAAGGTCAGGAGATTAAATTAGAACATCATGAAGGTTATACCACTCTACCAAGAAGGAAGAAATTCAAAACTCACAATAGATTTAAAAAGCCTCCTATTTTAGATTTTAGTGAAAAAGCAAATGTTTATGAAGAAATAAAAGTTGAGTCTTCGTTGGACAATAATGAAAGTAAGAGTACAGTGTCAAGAAAAAAATCCTCTGAATCGAATGATCAATCAGACATGAATGTACACACATGGAATGAAGAGGAAATTGGAAGTTGTATATCTATACCAGAATGCCGAATTAAAAATATAATTGGTCATATTAGAAAAAGTCGAGAGGAAATGAGGAAGTCTGAAAATAGTCCTCAGACAAATACAGAATTAGAAATAAGTGCTAAACTGGAATCAGAAACTGCCAGTCTAAACGAAGATTCTGAAAATTCCCTCCAAAATAATGCAAGTTATACAAAATCATTCTCAGACAATTTAGATGTTGACCGTATCGAAAATGGGAGCTCTTCAATGTCTATCAGTGACATAAAAACTGAGAATGATATAGTTGAATATTATATTCCCACGGAAAATGAAGGAACAGGTCAGAATTTGACTGTACAAAATGTTCCGTCAGATGTTCATATTAAGACCGAAAATGATATTGATGAATATCAAATCGATGAGATGTTAGACTATGAGAATGTGAGTAAATCTCATTTTTATTCGGATGAGAATTTTGGTGCATCACATGAACAGACAGATGATAACTTAGTAGAAGATTGCCAATCAAATGAATTGATAGAAAAAAGCAATATATTTTACAATGATATTAATAATTTAAATGATCAAATAGCAGAGAAACTGGATATGTCATGTGACCAAAAAAATTCTATTCTGCAGAAGGAAAATGAAAAACAGTCATTCAAAATGGCTGCTGATTTAAAACAAGACAGAAATGATATTACACATGTATATGATCATGTGGCTGATGATCTAAAAGGTCAGGGTCAGAAACCTGTCAAGAATATATCTCATTCCTTAAAACATAGAACCGACACAACTGTTAAAAAATGGAAAGTGAAGTTATTAGACAATCCTAATACTAAAAACGGTGCTATAAAGACCAATATTGCTAGCCATGGAGTTAGCGGCCACATTGGCAAATCTCATCAGTTAAAGGTTTGTGACAAGGAAGAAAGCTTTAATAATACTGTTAAATTATGTGATAAAACTGTTCCATGTAAAAAATTGGAGAATAAGATTTCTAAAGAATCTAGTGTGGATTTTTCTGACAATATGAAAAAGGCAAAATGTGATAATAGTTTGAAATTAAATGATAAGTCAGTTTGTCGATGGATTTCCAAAGAAATAGATATTAGAAATACCGATCATAGTAAGGAAAGTGCTTTGTCAGTTCAGACAGTGAAAGAACTTAAATCAGAACCTATTGCACAATCTGAAAAATTGTCCAATGGTGCTGAATTGCACCAAGACGATCACCAAAGATTTACTCTACTCACTTCTTTAGCTGAAAATGTTAAAATTAACAGACGTCAAACAGAGAAGGATTTGAAACAAAGTGAAAGTACAGAGTTTGAAAAAGACAGGTCTGAAGTTAGAAATTCAAACAAAAATACAAGAGATATATTATTTCAAAAACAAAGGTCAAAAAGAAGGAAAATTAAACCTCGGCAGACGACAATTGTAATCAATGGAATTGAAGTTAAAAAGTGTGAAATAAAAGTTTTTAAATTGGATAAAGATGATGTGGAATATATCTGCAAGGAATTAAAACTTGGACATAAAACTGATTATGCAAATTACTTGTATTCTATGCAGAAAATGGATGCAAGGAGTTATGATCAATTGGTTAATGGTGATATTAAATTGAATATGAAGCATGGAAAATTCAAAAGAATTTTGCAAGTATGTCAGAATCTTTTTAAGACTAAGAAGGATCTGATTGAAAATCTCAAAAATGGTGTCAGTGATAATAAAAAAAGGAAATCACTGTCATCAAGGAATCTCAAGTCGAAAAAAAGAAAAATGAATAATGAGGCTGATTCTAATTGGTTGGTGGAATTTGATGATTCTTCGTCTGCTTCAGAAGACCATGATGAAGATGAACTAGATGGTTATGATTTAGATGAATCAGATGTAAGTTTTTTTATGCCCCCAAATCGAGGATCAGGGGCATCTTGCTATACCCCCGCTCCGGAGGAGGAGGGGGTATACTGTTTTACCTGTGTCTGTCATTCCGTCATTCCGTCATTCCGTAATTCTGTCATTCCGTAATTCCGTCCGTCACAACTTTCGTAAAGCTTTTCTCTGCAATGGTAAATGATACAAACTTGAAATTTTGTCAGAAGCTTTGTGTAGTCATGCCATATTGTGGTATGCATTTTTGGACCTTTCGGGATGCTACTTCCTGTTTCCCGACTTAGTCAATTTTTCATTATTTTGTGTGTCCGTCACAACTTTCGTAAAGCTTTTCTCTGCAATGGTAAATGATACAAACTTGAGATTTTGTCAGAAGCTTTGTGTAGTCATGCCATATTGTGGGATGCATTTTCAGACCTGTCGGGATGCTACTTCCTGTTTACCGACTTAGTCAATTTTTCATTATTTTGTGTGTCCGTCACAACTTTCGTAAAGCTTTTCTCTGCAATGGTAAATGATACAACCTTGAAATTTTGTCAGAAGTTTTGTGTAGTCATGCCTTATTGTGGGATGCATTTTCAGACCTGTTTAGATGCTACTTCCTGTTTACCGACTTAGTCAATTTTTCATTATTCTGTATGTCCGTCACAACTTTTGTAAAGCTTTTCTCTGCAATGGTTAATGATACAAACTTGAAATTTTGTCAGAAGCTTTGTATAGTCATGCCATATTGTGGGATACGTTGTCAGACCTGTCGGGATGCTACTTCCTGTTTATAAACTTAGTCAATTTTTCATTATTCTGTGTGTCTGTCACAACTTTCGTAAAGCTTTTTTCTATGATACAAACTTGAAATTTTGTCGGAAGCTTTGTATATGTATATTGTGGGATGCATTTTCAGACCTGTCAGAATGCTACTTCCTGTTTACTGTCTTAGTTTAATTTTCATTATCCCGTCCGTCCCTCACAACTTTCATAATTTTCATCATCCCGTCTGTCCCTCACAACTTCCATACAACTTTTCTCTGCATTGGTAAATGATACAAACTTGAAATTTTGTCAGAAGCTTTGTATAGGCATGCCATATTGTGGGACACATTTTAAGACTTGTAGGGTACAACATTTTGTTTACCAACTTTGTCAGGTTATTAGAGACTGGAAGATGAGAGCGGGGGTATTACTAGTGAGCATTTGCTCACAGATCCCTTGTTTTTGTCCTGTCTGTCTGTGTGTCTGTCTGTCCATACGTCCAAAACTTTAACCTTGGCTATATCTTTTGAACTATGAATGATAGACCTATCATACTTTGTAAGTTAATAGATTTAGTCAAGAGAACCATAAATATGCCCCCAAAAATTAGGTCAGCTCAAAGGTCAAGGTCACAGAGGTCAAAATTTAAGTCTTAGATTCAGTTTTCATATGTTTTGTATGTAAAGAAAAATTACTGTTACCAAAATATTAAGATTCCATTTTCAAATTTATTAAACTGATAAAAGTGGTGCTGGGGGCATATGTAGTGTTTCACAAAAACATCTTGTTTGAACTATATATAGTACTGTTAGAAGAGAAATTTCCAGATGCTCTACTATCAGTGATAATGGTTGTCATGGCTTCTTTTTATATTGGTGATACCTTGAAATGTATGTCTGTCTATCTGTAGGTCCTTTTCCAGAGGTTTAAGACCATGTATTCTTCTCTTTGCAAGTTGAATTATTCAGACTTGATATTTAGGTAACAAGAGATTTGTCCCCATTAGGTTTAGTTTTAGGTTCAGAAATTAAAAGGGTAGAAGAGTTACACCACATGATTTTTTTAATTTTGCAAATAAGTTCACGAAATTGTGAAAGAGTATCCTGTGATGCTGGCCTTCTTAGTTCTCGAACAAATTTCTGTATGTTGTATATTACCAAACATATTAAATACTGTGCATGAAAAAAAAATCATGCAAGAAGTTCATAAAACTTTATAACCGTTTGCTTGAAGAGAATTAACTATTTTGTATTCAAGGGTAAGGTCACAAAAAAGCAGAAAAAAATTTACCTAAGTACATCTAGCCGGAAGAAGACATTACTATACTTGTTATCTTGAAAGTCTGATCAAAATTCAAGAAAGAAAAATAATGGAATTGAATTAGTTCTAAAAACAAAGAAATAGGACTAGACAGATTTTTTTTTTTACTTATATTAAAAAATATCTTCAAATTATTTATTTTTGTTTCTATTGTATTATAAGGAATGCAATGTTTTAATGTCACTGAACACAAAAATAAAAATGTTGTCTCTGTGTATCATTTGTAGGTTGATTTTATTTGTCCAGAACCTGATTGTGGCCGAAGCTTTCCCAATGAAGAGAAGTTAGATCGTCATCTCTCAAGAGCACATGAAGACAACATGTATCCTACAAGTACTGAGGTAAGGCTCTAATGCCACACCAGAACAAATGGCTTAAGTACTGTAAACGTATCAATTTTCGCAGATGCTTATTTTCACGGTTTATGAATGATCAAACATATTTGTAGGTATCAGATTTAAAAAGACTTTTTCTTTACCAAAAACTTATTTTCACGGGTACTATTTTTCGTGTTCCAGAGCCAACCGTGAAAAAAAAAACGAAAATTAATACGTTTACAGTATTCAGAGAAATTTTATATCTTTCTATATACAAAAAGCAATTACTTGCAAAAGTATTCTTTTTTATGGAAAAGGTCAAGATTAGACTTTTGTTCACAAATTTTGATATTTCGCATCAGTTTCACTGATATCATTTAAGTAAATATAACACTTACAAATATGGATTGAAATAAAAAAAATGTAATTTGGCCTTCTTGGTATAACTGGTTAAATAGATTACTGGTTCCCTGTTTGTAAGTGCAGTGGTATGATGTTTATATTCCATTGCAATTGTAGAGAAAAATTTGGTGCAAACAAAAGTGTAAGCTGCTTCAGGTCTCTTTCATAGTTCCAAACAAATTGGGTAACAATTTCTTATTGAAACCAAAATTTGATATCACTTGAATTTTGAGGGGTAAAATATACTTGTTGCTGTTGTTCTTTGACACATTTGACAAATTTTCTCCTCAGCAGTAAATGATGCAATCTTAACCTTTTGTGGGATGCTTTATCAAACATTTTGATATACTGGTGTACAAGTACTACAATGACTCAGTCAATCTTGGACACTTTGATCTTGTTTAGTCATTTCTCGACAACCCTAAATGATAAAATTCTGTTATTTTGTCAAAGTAAAATATGTGTGATCATGCCATAATGTGGGATGCATATTCTGACTTATTTTGGTTCGATTATGTGCTTATGGTAAAGAGCAGGGATAAAAATTATGAGTATTGGCTCGCAGATTTCTTGCTTTTTATAAAAAACTGTAATTTGTGTAAAAATGAATTTAGCATGATAATGTAGAAAAAACATTCAGTCATTTCAAAATATATTATTCCATAGAAGTAATTTTTCGAGTAACATTCTCTATATAGTTGCTGGGGTTATATCTTCATCATATTCAATAACAGAGAAACTTGAAACTTGTTCATTAAAATTTAAAAGCTGGTTTCAAATATCTTTGGTATGGCAATTAATTTGATTGATTTTTACAGTACAAAATGGAGTATAAGTTACATTAATGTCAAGGACGTTATATTTTTGTTATTCAGGGATTATCTTCATTATATATTGGTATCACTGTACATTGTATTATACAAAATGGCAGTAATAAGTGGGGGAGGATTTGTATAAATAAAATTATCAACCATGATTTTTGTAACCCATAATTGTAGAGGGTATAATGTTTTTTACCCTTGTATGTTCATGTGTCATCCACTGTTCAGTGCAACTCCTCTTAAACCACTCGACTGAATTTCATGAAATTTTCATTTATAAAGGACATCATTCCTATGACCACTTGCACTAGTTAATGATAATTGTCAAAACTCCTATGAAACCCCTCCACAGAATTTTATGAAATTTTGTTGTTATGAAGGACCAAAATTTAGATTTGCATAAGTTGAAAAAATTTTTATTAGGGCCCTGCATCAAGATGCGGGTGCCCTATAGTTTTCACTTTGTCTGTCTGTCTGTCAACAATTTTTTTCGTCAAAGATTTCTTGGCTTGTATAAGTGGGAATGATTTGAAATTTGGTCTGAAGCTTGCAAATGATGAGTGGTATCGTGTAAGCAATTTTCAAGTTTGTCTGACTTCCACTTCCTGTTTGCTGATACTTTGATTTTTTTTACTATTAACAAATTTTTCGTTACAGATTTCTTGGCATTTACAATAGGGAATGATTTGAAATTTGGTCTTGAGCTTGGAAATGATGAGTTGTATTGTGTAAGCGTCTTTCAAGTTCCTCAGGTATCCACTTCCTGTTTGCAGATACTTTGATTTTTTTTTCTGTGATCGAAATTTTCGTAACAGATTTCTTGGCTTCTACAATAGGGAATGATTTGAAATTTGGTCTGAAGCCTGATAATAATGAGTTGTATTGTGTAAGCAATTTTCAACATTTTCAGGTGTCCACTTCCTGTTGCTGATACTTTAATTTTTATACGACCGCAAAAATTTATGCGGTCGTATAATGGTATGGTGCTGTCGTCGTTGTCGTCGTCGTTGTCGTCTGTAAACACTTTTGTTTTGGGTCAATAACTTTAGTTTCAGTTGACCAATCCTTATGAAATTTTAACACAATGTTCCTTGGCATAAAAGGAAGGCTTGGCTTAGTTTTGGTCATTGTGGCCCCTCCCGTTTTTAAAAAAGGGGCCAAAAAGGGTTAAATTTGATGTTTTCGTATATTTGACTGTAGAATCTTTATTATTTATTGGATTTTGATGGGGTTTCTTTCAGTGTCCTCCTGAGGAAATTTCCAATCAGTTGTATGGCAACGGATTTCACGTGGCATGTACCGTTCACAAGATAAATGGGGCCCAAAAGGGGCAAATTTCAAAAATTTTAATTTTTTTATTATTAGTCCGATTTTGATGCAGTTTTTTGCATTTGATTCCTTATGAAAAATTAACATAGCGCTGCACCATTAGATTTTTGATAACTTGTTTCTTTTCCAAGCTATGAGGGGCCCAACGGGGCAAAATTGCAAACATGCAGAATACCTAAAATTTCTATTTTTCATCCGATTTCAATGGGAATTTTTTCTTTAGATTCCTCACATTGTACGCTTTCAGTAGTATGTCAACAGATTTGGTGTAGCTCTTACTGTTTCCGAGGTATTAGGGGTCAAAGGGGCCAATATTGCGATTTTTAGAAATATGTAAAATCTTTATTTTACATCAGATTTTGATGGGATTTTTTCTTTGGATTCCTCTCAATGCAAGCTTTCAGAAGTATGTAAACGGATTTGATGTAGCTCTTACTATTTCTGAGCTATAAAGGGTCAAAGGGGTCAAAATTGCAATTATTAGAAATATGTGAAGTCTTTATTTTTCATTAGATTTTGATTGGATTTTCATCTTTAGATTGTTCTCATTGTAAGCTTTCAGTGATATGGCAGTACATTTTGCGTTTCTCTTTGGTTTCCAAGCTATGAGGGGTCAAAGGGGCCAAATTATGATATTTCAAAATATGTGAAATCTTTATTTTTCATTGGATTTCAACCTGAGTTTTTTCTTTGGATTTCTCTTGATGGTAGTCAACAAAATTTCTTAGCTCTTACAATATCCTAGTAATAAGGGATTAAAAGGGCTAATTTTTATTTTCATTAGTTTGTGTCCAGTTAATTAATGTGTCAAGGTCCTTATTGTGTCCAGCAAATTACTGTGTCAACATTAATTTTAGTTTACACTTGTTCAAATTTCAGTGGTCGACATGCTGCGGTCGTATCATGCTGCGCTCGGCGTAGCCCTTTATTTTACTTTGAATGAAATTTTTGTCACAGATTTCTTGGCTTCAACAATAAGGAATAATTTGAAATTTGGTCTGATGCTTCAAAATGATGAGTTGTATTGTGTAAGGAATTTTCAAGTTTGTCAGTCGTCCACTTCCTGTTTGCTGATACTTTGATTTTTATGATGAACACCATTTTTTTGTCACAGATTCTTTGGCTTCTACAATAGGGAATGATTTAAAATTTGGTCTGAAGCTTGGAAATGATGATTTGTATTGTGTGAGTGACTTTAAGTTTGTCACTAAACTATTTTTTGTTTTGCTGATATTTTGATTTTTAACTGTAAATGACTTTATATTTAGTCTGAAGCTAAGAAATGATATAGTTTGGTAAAACTTCAAGAAATCACTGTATCTACTTATTAGTGTGTCAAACAGAATTTGAATCCACACTTATCTGATTTTTACTTTTGCCCAGAGTTTCAGGATCAACGCCAGTTTCAACATGCTCTAGTTAAAATATTTTTCAGAAAGTTATGTCCCTTTTTATGCCTCCAGATTGAGGACCGCGGGCATATTGTTTTTTTTCTGTCTGTCTGTCTGTCCGTGCGTCCAAAACTTTAATCTTGGCTATAACTTTCAAACTATGTAAGACAGACTTCATACTTTGCAAGTGTATAGGTCTAGTCAAGAGGAACATAAATATGCAAAAAAAATTAGGTCAGGTCAAAGGTCGTTTTTTTTATGTAAATTTTGTCAGATAGAGATTTGGGATAAAAAGTAACTCCAGTAAAGGTATACTGATGTATTTTTTTCAGCATAGATTTGGTCCAATGGAGAATTGTGATCAAAGTTACTCCAGTAAAGGTAATCTGATGTATTTTTTTTTCAGCATAGATTCTGTCCAATGGAGAATTGTGATAAATGGTAATCTGATGTATTTTTTTCAGCGTAAATTTTGTCTGATGCAAAATTGTGATAAAAGTTACTCTAGTCTAGTAATGGTAATCTGATGTATTTTTTCAGCGTAAATTCTGTCCGATAGAGAATTGTGATAAAAGTTATTCCAGTAAAGGTAATTTGATGTCGCACATTAGAAGAGATCATGGGGAAGATGCCTACAAAGAAATAAGAATAGAACTCTACGGGTCAAAAATAGAGGAGAAGAAAGCACCAGTGGATCAACCAAAGGTAAAAAGAAAATGATGTTTATTTGGTAGTCATATGAAATAGTACTGAATATCCTGAAATTTTTTACGAGTGCAAGAAATTTTGTCTTTTCCTGAGTGTAGAGGAAAAGACATGGAATTTATTACACAAGAAAATATTTTCGAGAAAGTATGAACAGTTTTGCTATCTTCAAACTTGTGTAATTTGTTTGCAACAAAATCACCTAAGTTCAATATTGGGTTCATAGGTCTAAGGTAGTTCTGGGTTATGCCCACTTTAAACTTTGGAATTTTGTTATTAAATTATGAGGTTTCTGACTGAAAACTTGTGAAAGAAATAAATTGATGTATTCACACTTGGCGTGCAAGTTGTTTACCACTAAACTAGGCCAAAGTTCAATTCATGTGTCTTAAGTGGTTTATGGTATAATGTCCATTAATTTTTAAAATTTCATAAATTTGAGGTTTCTGCCCAAAAGAGCAGAAGTCTTTTAAATTGGTGTATAAGTTGAATACTACAAAACAGATGCCAAGTTACATTTTGGGTTCAGAGGTCAGAGTTGTTCTTGTGTTCTTGAAAACTTTGAAAATTTGAAGTAGGAAACAGAGGTAATGTAGGACCATAATGGCAATGCATACAAAGCTCAGATCTTCTCTTCAGAAATCACATGATCAATTTTAACCGATTTTACATTTTACATTCATCCATTTGTCAGCAAAATAAATGATGTAACAACTAGACAATATGAAGAATTAATATGCCTGTGAACACCAATAAAAAAGTTGTAGGTTAAAGACATTATAATGTTCAAAACACAGTTCTAAGAAATGTTTTCCAGAAAATCACTCATGATTTTTGTTGGTCTTGCACCAGTTCAAGATGAGAAAATCTCATACAGCTAAAATTGGAACTGATGTGTCTCAAAAGTGAGAAATGAGCACGTTCTCATTATTGGGCCCATGAGTCTCGTACAATTTTGGAACTTCCGGGATCAAAAATTGTACCCGGAAGTTACATTTTAAACAAAAATTTGAACGTCACAATCGTTTGATGTCATGTTTTGGCGGGAAATGTTTTTGAATTGCCTGTTTATCGTGGATTCTTGTGGGTCACATGACAAGACTTACAGACCCTATTGAAGGTTCAAGATGACTATAGGACATAGAACAACAATAATTCTTTGTTCCACCATATAATGATGGGTGCTATTTTCTAATGTACATTGTATGTTGATGCGTGGATCATTAACATATTTTTCATTAATTTGTTGCTATTTTTAGGTTATCAGACCAGCAGGAACATGCCTTATGCCAACTATATGGAGAAAACCTCGACCTCTAATACCTCCACATGTAAAGGAAAAAATAACGAAAACCTCACAGACAGAGCAGCCGAAAAATGTCAAGGAAGTGGAAGATATAAAAAATATTTTATCAGAATTTACACAGAATGGCCGAGGATCGTTTTATTCCATTTTATCTAATAAATGAATTTTATTTTCTTATAATGGAGTTTTTGTCTCACTTGTGATGAAGCATGATATTTGAGATATAGGTATGTTGATTCTGGAAGAAATGGTTCCAGTTCAGTGTCAGTAACTTGTTATACACCCAGCAAGCAAATTTTTTTGGGGGTGTGGAGGGGGGGGGGTATATAGGAATCACCCTGTCTGTCTGTCTGTCTGTCTGTCTGTCTGTCTGTCTGTTTTTCTGTCCATCCGTCTGTCTGTCTGTCCACACTTCTCATAAGTGCAACTCCTCTTAAACCACTTGAAGGATTTTGATGAACTTTGCACAAAGGAAGGGCACTATATGGAGATGTGCATGAAGGAATATAATTGTTGTCCCAAACCAGGAATGGGAGATAATTATACCCCCACAAACAAAGTTTGGGGGGGCATATAGGAATCACCCTGTCGGTCCGTCCCTCCGTCTGTCTGTCTGCCCTTCTGTCTGTCCGGCTGTCTGTCATTCTGTCTGTCCGTCTGTCTGTCTGTTCGTCCATGTACCTTGTCAGCGCATGTTCTCCTAAACGACTGCTTGGATTTTCATGAAATGTTACACAGTTGTAGTACACAACCTGAAGATGTGCATGAAGTCATATGGTTGCTGCCAGAAATTTGGAAGGGGAGATAATTTGTCTTTGAACATTTTCCCGAAAAGGGGGGAGGAGAACCTTGTCAGAGCATGTTCTCCTAAACGGCTGCTTTGATTTTGATGAAATGTTACTCAGTTGTAGTACACTATCTGAAGATGTGCATGAAGTAATATGGTTTCTTTTTGAAAATTTGTAGGGGAGATAATTTGTCTTTGAATATTTTCTCGAAAAGGGGGGAGGAGAACCTTGTCAGAGCATGTTCTCCTTGTTCTCCTAAACGGCTGCTTGGATTTTGATGAAATGTTACACAGTTGTAGTACACCACCTGAAGATGTGCTTGAAGTAATATGGTTGCTTTCTGAAATTTGAAGGGGAGATAATTCGTCTTTGAATATTTTCTGGCAAAAGGGGAGGACAAACCTTGTCAGCGCATGTTCTCCTAAACGGATTCTTGGATTTTTATGAAATGTTGCACAGTTGTAGTACACCACCTGAAGATGTGCATGAAGTTATATGGTTACTTTCTGAAATTTTGAAGGGGAGATAATTCGTCTTTGAATATTTCCAGGCAAAAAGGGAGGACGAACCTTGTCAGCGCATGTTCTCCTAAACGGCTGCTTGGATTTTGATGAAATGTTGCACAGTTGTAGTACACCACCTGAAGATGTGCATGAAGTAATATGGTTGCTGCTCGAAATTTTGAAGGGGAGATAATTCGTCTTTGAATATTTTCTGGTAAAAAGGAGGACGAAATTTGTTAGCGCATGTTATCTAAAACGGGTACTGGTATCTAGATTTCTAGATGAAATGTTACACAGTTGTAGTATACCACCTGTAGATTTGCATGAAATAATATGGTTGCTGTCCGATATTTTTGAAAAGGACATAATTCTTCTTTCAATATTTTCCTGAAAAAAGAGGGAAGGTATATCAATGTGTCCATACTTCTATTGTGTCCACATTTGTGCTGTGTCCAAAAATGAATTGTGTCTACATGCTTTTAAATTTACACTTGCCATATTGATTCTGGGTTCAGCGGGGGGTATAAATGGCTGCCATTCGGCGACAGCTCTAGTTTGACTTTTACTTTTTGATGATTCCCTATGTATGAGTTACATCGTAAGCCCAACTTCTGTTAAACCACTTGAATGATTTTGATGAAACTTTACACAAAGGAAGGACACTATATGGAGATATGCATGAAGGAATATTATTATTGTCAGAAACCAGGAAGGGGAGTTAATTTGACTTTGACTTTTTGTTGATTCCCTATGTATGAGTTACCTCGTAAGCCCAACTCCTCTTAAACCACTTGAAGGATTTTAATGAATCTTTACACAAAGGAAGGACAATATATGGAGATGTGCATGAAGGAAAAATTATTGTCCGAAACCAGGAAAAGGAGATTATTCGACTTTGACCTTTCATTGATTCCCTATGTATGTGTTCTTTATGGTTTACCTTGTAAGTGCAACTGCAATTATCTTTTTTTCCAAGAAAAATATTTAAGCATAGATATTGTGAAATCAACTATTGGAGAGACACACTTTTTCATTGTAATCCTCTTGAAAAGTTGTTTTCAAAGTGTTGTAATGAAATTTCTCTAATGCTTATGATTTTTGTGTAAAATGTCAAATAGGCTGGAAAAAATTTGTCTGATTTAGACAGAGTATTTTCATTGGAACCCTTGTGAAAAGTTCTTTCTTGAAGATTATATCATTGTGTCAATACTTGTATTGTGTCCACTTTAGTTCTGTGTCCACACCTGTATTGTGTCCACACCAACTTAAATTTGCACTTACCATATCAATCCAGGGTTCAATGAGCGGGGGGTTTATTTGGCTGCCATTCGGCGACAGCTCTTGTTTATACTTGGTATGTGTTTTGGTCCCATTGTGTACTTATGAATGCCCAATTCATTTCTAGCAATCTTTTTCTTTCATTAAAGATAAATGTTTTGAAATTTAGTTCTAAATTATGGAAAGGAGATGATAATATTGTATGTATATACTGTAAAAATATTGTATGTATATACTGTAAATGGCTTTCAGTGCTTTTATTGAAATCCTCTCTCAGAAATGGAGAGAACAGGAAACAATAAAGACAAAACATGGCAATATACAGGTAACACAAATGGAGACA
>MJUU01015372.1:25801-38544 GCA_002080025.1 Modiolus philippinarum | reverse complement strand
GACTTAAGCAAAAAAACTTAACCTGGTCACTGGACCGCGAAATATAGGTCAAGGTCACATGATTTTGGGTCCGACAGATAGGGTTCGCCGTAAGCTACCTATGGACCAAATATAAAGTTCCTACATCAAAGGCTTCTGTATTAAAACTTGAGTTTACGCCGCCGTCGCAGTCATACTTTGCACACCTATGTCTCGCTTTCGCGACTTTCGTCGCGGGCGAGACAAAAATGGCTAAGTCCCGCCAAACATGAAGTTGATATCATAAGGCAACCAAATTGCAGACGACACTTTCCCCTCATATACAAAGTCAAATACCAAATTTGAAATAAATTGGCCCAGCAGTAACTGAGAAAAATGCAATAAACTTCGGACGGACAGACAGATGGACAAGGGTATTCTAATATACCACCCACTCACGAGTGGGGGTATAAAAATTGTATATTGAACTTCAGAAATTAATGAATATTAATAAAAGTGAAACTGAGAAGGAATGAATTGTGGAATATCCAAAAAATCCATCCCTGTTAATAACAACATGAAATACTACAAAGTTTGATACTGGAACTTTTTTCCTCAAATTAATATTTTAACGAAAACATTAACTTTGAAAAAATTGTCGACAACAGCAGAAAACATGAAACTATCAATACCTTTGTTAAATAGGAACATAAAATTAATGACAGTATGTACCATAATTTATCCAGTCTCTTAATATTTAATTCTTGGTGATTTTCTTCTCTGTTTTTCAACAACTGTTTCAGAACTTCCAGTCTTGCTTCCTGTAATCTAGAATTAAAGAATACAGTCTTTACAAATTCACTACAAAATTATAAAACAGACATAAAGTCAAATTACATGTTAATATAAAATTTTTGTTGAGACTCTCTTTCATGGTTACTAGAGAGATGGCTTGTATCTCTGACTCAAAATTCCTGTCTGTTGAATTCCATTTGTACAAAATCTATTAGAAGTTAACAAAAAATTATGTTTATTTCACATCAAAATTTCAATAACCATATATATATTTCAATAACTATATATTTAATTCTTTCTAAAATCTGAATTACTTTTCAATTTCTTGTTCTCGTAGAGCCCATTCTTTTCTCTCCATTTCGTCCATCATTTTCCTTCTCTTATCTAACTGTGAGACATCATTCAGTGGTGGAAGAGTTGCCTCCCATGCTCGTTTAGCCCTGGCTCTCTCAATCATCTCCACTTCAGCCAGACCTGCTGGTAAACCCCTTCCTGTAATTTAGAAAAAAAAATTAACATAAAAAAGTTTCCATTACATTGAATCTCGTCTGTATTTTCTCACATATTTCTTCAAAAGCTCTTCTGTAAAAGGATATTCTGTTTTGAATTTCATAGCATTAGTGTTATAATATTGCATATTTAACCATTATACAATCTCATTTCACTTCTAATTTTTTTTTCTCCGTTTATTCCTACACAACCAAATCATATTGTAAATTAAATGAAATGAAAACATTTTTTCATGGAGAAAATATAAATACTAGCTGTCAGAACAATTTCAAGCCAAATTATCTTCATTGTTTGCACACAAAATGTTATGTAACTGTCTATAGTGAATATACCTGATGAAGATAGCCATGTTCTTGAAATATTGTGCAGCACTTATGTATCAATAAAGAAAAAGTAAAACATGTTGTAAACTTACCAAAACTAAGTGTAGCTAAGGTAAGTAACTCTGGAGCTGACCCTGGTCTAACAACATACTCTGGTGTGTAAGGATCTGTCTGGGCCTCAGAGTCTCTGTAATCTGTCTGAGTCATCATATTCTTTGTGGGTGGAGTAGGTGCCCTTTCCACTCTTAATTGTTCCTGTCCTGCCAAGGGATCTTGTCTGGAAGTGGCTAGTAGCACTTCTGGTGGTATTTGTTGTAAAAATGGAATGATTGGCCTAGAAGAGAAGAATTTTTATAATGTAAGATTTTACTTCTCCTCTGGTATGTTTTCATTATTGTACAAAACTTTTAGCTATTGTCATGATTTTAACTTTTAACCCTATTAATTAAATATCCCCTTTTTTCGTTTTTTTTCCATTACTCTCTTTAACGCTAATGAATCCTTAAATATAGAACATAAAAAGATTTTTCATGGTTATTTAAGTAGAGCATCCCTAACAGTATTAAATATATCTAACTAGAAGTGAAACAGAAATTATAGCAACATATGTATACACAATATTTTGTTTTCCACAAATTGCTGTTATACCATCCAGAATATTTTTTTTCTTTGTATATTGAATTTCCGACCACAAATTATTATTATTATATTAATATCTTTCTACTTTATATTTCTTTATTCAATTGGATAATACCTTTTAAAGAATTTGTATCTATCTGCCCCACCGACATCAGCAGAGGAATATTCTTTTGGAGGAACCTTGATTGATGGATCATAGTTAAATCTGAAAGATAAATAAAGTCTTATTACGTGATTAAATTATCCGTTTACAGATTCACATTTTTTCCAATCCAGTAGTAATATAACATTAATTTTGTACAAATTTTGTTGAATTATCTCCCTTTGGATACAATAATTTATCATTTATTTGTAGAGACTTTGTCCTGTGTGAATTTACTCCGTATCCTTTAATCGTTTATGCATAATATTCCACAAAAAATAAGATTTTTAGAATTTTAAGAATTTCTTACGTTGTATGCCTAATCAAGGCTTCTCTGTGTTGTTCTTGATAACCTCTCCATTGTCTGGATATAAACTTTGGTACAGGATCTGTAACATCAAGTCGCATTTGAAATCTAGGATGATGTCGCAGCTCACTGAACATAGTCTGATACAGAGGGACTCTTTTCTGCAAAATATATAAATGTATACATTAACAGTTTGCTTTGAAACCTTTGAAACCTAGGATGATGTTGCTGCTCATTAAAAATTGTTTGATAAGTGTAGAAGTATATTATATACAAATTGTGGTCTACAACAGACATTATGTTTGACATACTGTATTTTTTTGTTACCCCCTCCCCAACCCCCAAATTCCAATCTCAATAGGAAAATTGTTTTTAAAATCGAAGTTCTATTGTAAAAATGTCAAGTCTTGGAAACATGTTTACCATGTTTAGGATGCCCAACCACTATTTTACTTGAAATAATAACTGAAATGTAACAAATCAAATGTGTAACATCAATTACAAAATAATTTGGAAGATATTCTAACTATTGTTATATACCAGAACAGACGTGTAACAACACTTGACCATAATGTTTGAATGTGTTGCCAATTGATGTAGTACTAACATTAGCCTACAAAACACAATACATGTGTATAAGTAACTGCCTGTAAAGATAGGTTATCTGTTCAAGTTGTCAACTTCATGATAAGGTATTAACCACGACTAGATGATATTTTCTTGTGCATTTACTCCATATCTTTCATTATCATGATACAATTATGGCAAGCTGTTAAGGGAAACATCCAGATTTGTCAACCCGAGGAGGGAGTTGTTTCCCGAGGGAAACTACCCCTCCAAGGGTTGACAAATCTGGATGTTTCACATCAACAGAGGGCCATAATTGTTTTATTATATTTTAAACAGTTTCATTAATTCCAAATCAAGAGGTCTTATTATGGTTTTAATCTCACAAAGAAGACTGATATAATCTGCTTGTGATTTTTAGAATCTATAGGGTTGTTTCTCTGTGTGACGTAATATCCGGGTTGTTCAGCGGGAAACAACAGGGTTGTTCCCGCAGTGATGTCATATCGAGGTTGTTTGCTAAAACATCCGAGTTATTTTGAAGTCACATGATTGCTTTCATCCAATTAAATCTTCTCTTACTTAGTAAAATATAATAATGTCAGTTGTTAGAGATTCTCATAACTCAAGTAAAAGTACTTACGACCCTATCTGTACTTGTATGAGATTTAAATGTTGCCCTGGCATGATCCCTTTCACTGGCAGCCACATACATAGGATCTGAAATTGATTAAAAAATATTACTTATATTGTTTTTTTTCTATGGGAATAATAAAATTTATTTACTAAAAAAAATATAAGACAATATTTATTTTAGTCTTAGAACAGTAATACCAAACTATTCTGGTGTTTAGATGACCATTGCTTTCCTCCATCATGTACACAAAAATCTGAGTTGTGTCCAATCTACTTATCTTTAAAAATAAAGTATACTGCTGGGCAATCATATAGTATCCTGGCCTTATATTTTACTGAAGGGAATCCACTACTTTTGAGTGGCATTTTTTCACAGTTACCGCAGTAGGCTTGGTTAGGTTTAGAGCTGGGGATAGGGTTAGGGTCCTATTGCTTGAGTTAGGTTAGGGACAGAGTTATCTTAACAGGGCAAACTGTGGCTAGTGGTTAAGGCACTGGACTTTAAACCACAATGGCTGACTTCACTGTGGGTTTGAATCCTGCATGGGTCAAGGTTTCAAGGCACCTATCCTAGCTCGGAGGTTTCACGGATTTTCCAGCTTGAAACTTCAGGCTTTCTTCCTACACAAGTCTTGCGACCATGCGAAGGCTCACATTTGCTAAACAGTCATGAATCTTGTCGTCGGTTTAAAAGCTCGTTATAGAGCTTATGTTCATTGTTGACTTGTTACGGGTGAATGCCTGTAATTTCCGACATTAAATAGAACTTACCCCCTTTTTTTACCAGACTGCAGGGTCTCCTAAGCTTAAGTAAAAATTAGGCCAGTATCCTTATACTTAATTTTCAAGACGGTGTCTGCAGTCAAATATACAATGATACCTACATATAAAACGGAATAAATGAAAACTCATAATATTAAAAAGATAAAAGATCGAGCTGGAAAATTATAACCTCGGTGATTGAGTAATACTAAAGGTGAAAGGGATTGAGGTGCAACATGGAAATATGACTTGACTATAGTTCATCTTGACCACTGGACTGCAGGCTGGAGCTGTTTCGTGTTCCAAAAGGTATCAATGTGGAATGCATAGGAGATTTTTTCGTCGGATTTATTTTTGCTAGGCATGGTGAATATTAGGCCTTAATACTTTATGGGTCCCACTACTTTTGGGTGGTGATTATTCGTATCTACATTGGGGTAAAGGTTTTACATTAGGGTTAGCATTAGTGTTCTAGGGTTAGGATTAGAACAGTTAGAAGATTAGCCAAATATGATAGGGACCCCTAAAGTAAACTAAGGCCGATTATTAATCTAGCATCCTAAATAAACACTAGAACACACTCTTTTTGGGACAACTTTTGTGTGACTGGTTGAACATTTCTCACTCACCTGTGTTATATCAGATTTTTATTTACAAAATTACATATCAGAATAACAATGCCCATAGTGTTTATTGAGGATGCTAATTGGAAACAAGACGTTCCGGCCTTACAACCAATCCGTCCTTGCCTATCTGGCCCTGTATTTTCCAGCCTCATGCCAATCCGGCCTTATCTTAAAAGTCGATCCGTCCTTACAATACTTTATTTATAACTGTTGTCCGATCGTGTTAATTCGAGAATTGAAATTATAACTTGCATATGCATTGCATTGCAGTATTTTCACAGTAATTACCACTTCTGTGGAAAAATACACCAACGTTGTTGTAGGATGTCCAAACATTTTCTTTGATTATCGTAATTGGTCCTAATTAGATTGTTATTATTAATGGATGAAAAAACAAAAAGCTCATACAACATGATATACTAAGCTGAGTACATTTTTAAGCACTCAGATCTCCCATACTACATACTATGTCATTTGTATAATATTTGTATAATAATTTGATTTCCTTTGTGTGATGGTGAGTCGCGTGCATAGCAGCTCATGTGGCACTGGTTTTTAGCTATGCACACGAGTCATCAACACACATTGTTTGTGGAACAATTAATAACTAAGTTGAATACACAAAGAATGCATTTGATTGGCATGTGATTATAACTCCCATTTGTTAAAATTTATACACTGAAGGGGAATACAAGCCATGTTTTTTAAGCACCTATTATATGTCCACGTGCCCAACCAATACATAGCATAGTTGACACTGGGACTAATATATCAGTCCCAGGTTGACACAATATACAATCCAGGATATAACACTCTTTTTAAATATGAAATATCCTGACTCTGTCCTGAAAGACAGTCCAGTAACTTATGAGATCATGGAAGGTGGTACCAAAAGAAGATATAAGAAGCTGGATAGCAGTGATGGTTTTGTGTATTGTCAAACTCGGTTTGGTCTTTTATTTCTGATGTTCTCATATTTACTGTGCCTATGGACTCTGATTTACAGTAACTTCGGTATTTTATTATTTATCTAATCTACTTGTGCTTTGTTTTTTTTCAGTATTCTTCAGCCATTGTTTCTTAAATATACTAGGTATTACTATGCAGCCATTTTAGCGATAATATAAGTCTGAACAATAATACAACTTTTTGTCTCTGATATCATGACAAAAGAAAGCAAAAAAGCTATAAATATCAACTTTAAAATACAGGGTCCGATTGACCAAGGCCAGATTGTCATAAGGCCGGATGATCTTGAAATCATGCTAATGAATCTCTTAAAAATGCCCTGTGTTAGTTTACTTTAGAGGTCCCACTACTTTACGATTGTGATTTTCTTGTATTTTCCTTGACTGGTTAAGGTAAAGGTTAAGTTATAGGTAAGTTAGCGTCAGATATAGGGTTTGGGCACATGGGTTTGGGTTTGTGTTGTAGGGTTAGATTGAGTATTTACCTCGACTGATTGAGGTAAGGGTTAAGAGTTAGGTTATGGATAAGGGTTAGCGTTACAGAAAGGATTTGTGTTCTAGAGTTGGAATTAGATTAGTGAAAAGATTGCCTTAAGAACAGGGACCCGGCCTGGCCTAAGAACCAATGTCCAATCATACACAAATCAGTTAATTTTGGTGTTTCACTAACCATAAAGATAGTCATGTCTCCTAGAAGGCTGTGGCCCAGGCTTCCGGAGAGTTTGAGTTTGTGTTGCCATTGTTTTAGTTCTTTAAAAACTCTTGCAAATCGATAAATTTGTTGTTAAAGCCTGCAGAGTATCGTCATTTTGTAAACAGTATGGCCGTCCATTTACAGCGTTTCTATGGAGACATTGAACACGAGATTTACAGAATGAATAAAGAATTTAATATTGTCGTTTATTATAAGGGTATTTTATATTATAAATTTATCGTAATGGCATATTAAAAAAATAAAATAAAAAAAATTATTTCAAGAATTTTTAAAATAACAAAACCATATGCGGAACACTTCCGAATATCCGGATTTCTATCTATTATCTCCCTTTAATTTTCCCGCCACTTTGAAAGATGTTGATTTACACAGGCAAGAAGCAGTACGAACATCATAACTAAGTGACAAAATATAACGCATGGACCCTAACTCAGTTTAAAAACACCCCATGATCATTTAAAATAATCATATTGTGTCCAAATAAGTAGCAGAGACAAAGACAATCAATGCTCTCAGACCTGGGACTGATATAACAGGGATTTGAAACTATTTAACAAACCTGTTTGATCGAATAAAAAGCGGTGTCCCGGCTACGATTTTTGGTTGTAACTTTTGATTTACTCAACATAAAATTCTGAAAAAATTGCCGAAAAGCTGATTTATTGCATATTTACAACATAAAATTTTCATTCAAACAACAATGAAATTCCTATTAAAAATGGGTAATAAATGCACCATGGGTCCTTTTCTTGTGTTAAGAGGTCATAAAATTATCGAGAAACCTTCCAATAAACAAATGACAGTTATTGGTGATTAATGAGCATCAGAACAATGAAAATAAAGAAAATTGGCTAACTAACTCGCTAATTTACATGTCAAATTCCATCCTACAATTACGAAATTTGACCAGGATTAAGCTCTTTGCAATTGCTTTATAGCCATATATAATTTATACAGGAAAATTTTTAACAGTGCTGATAAATTTTGGCTGATGTGACCATGCTCATGCAATTTTTAGAAATAAATTTTGGAGTGCAAACACTTAACTTTTCCTTGTGTATTTTAAAACTGAATTTTCAACTCAATTTAAAGAAAAATATACCATGCTTCGCATCAAAGTTTCATCTTTACAATAATGTAAAATTTGTAGCATTAAATATTTCGTGGAAAATAAAAAGTGTACTGAAAAAAACGTCATGAAGTGTAAAATTTTGCGGTATATTTCTAAAAAATCCAAATGACCCAACTTTTAGAGCAAAGTTTATGTGCTTTGGAAAAAAATTTATTTCATAAAAAATATACTATAATTTTCAGCAATCTTTTGTCTATAAAATGGTGTCCTTTGTATTAAAGTCTGTGGAAAAATGTACTTTAAAGTGTACTTAAACTTTCCTATGTTTCAACAGAGAAATGCTAAAGAATACAATGATATACAGGTAAATCTGCCGAGATACCGAAATTATAAGAAATGTGAATGTTTCAAATCCCTGCTATATTAGTCCCAGCTCAGACTGTCTGCATTTTCAACTTCAAGTATATTTACATAATTCGTGATTGTTTGTCATCATGACATATACAAATACAAATAGGAGTTTCCGCGAATCCAATTAGTGATGTCACAAAATCTAATTTACATATGCAAATTAGCATTTTTGGTTGGCAAAGCCGAAGAATTATCACTATATAGCATTGGGATAGAAGTTTTAATCTTTGATAACTTTTTTATTATATGCACGATTTTGGATCTGTAAAATGCATGTTAAACATTGAGATATTCATATTTTTTCTACCGATTTACTTTTCAATAAAAATAGACAAATATTTTTTCATGTTAATTTCAAAAATGTGAAAGTTACGAAAAATTATATGGTTTACAAAATGCGCTAATTCTATATATATTTAAAATAAAAAGCTGAAAATTTTTACATCCTGTAAAAGCGTAAACATTCCATAATTGAGATAAAAAAGAATTATCCATTTATCTTAAATAGCAAATTCTCACCAGGTAATTGAAAATGACATTTTTATGACCCTAATCAGTGACTTCGATTTCTTGCCAACCAAAGGTAATTTTTTAAGCTTGTGACGTCACGGCGGAAACTCCTATACTTTATTGTCAATCAAGATGCCCCCAAATGGAGCAGAACAATCAATAAACAATTTAATACAATGATTTGAATGACTGCAATGATTATTTGATTGATATAAAAGAAAAAATGAAATAATGACCAAAAGATTGAACTAGAGCATGTCGAAACTGGCATTGTCAGAAGGGCCCTGCAATTTCGAATCTGAAACTCCGGGCAAAAGTAAAATTGAGATAATTGTGGAGTCACATTCTGTTTGACACACAAATGTGTTGATACAGTAATTTGCTGGATATTGTGATTTCTTGAAGTTTTACCAAACCATGTCATTTCAAAAAGTCAAAGTATTGGCAAACAGGAAGTGGATGTTTGACAAATTTGAAACCCAATTTCACAATACAACTCATCATATCAAAACTTCAAACCAAATTTCAAATTTGTTTTTTTTTGTAAAAATTCAAAGTATCGGCAAACAGAAAGTGGGTGTCCAACAAACTTGAAAATTGCTTACACAATACAACTCATCATTTCGAAGCTTCAGACCAAATTTCAAATCATTCCTTTCAGTAGAAGCCAAGAAATCTTTGACAGAAAATTTGGTTTATAGTAAAAATTTAAAGTATCGGTAAAGAGGAAGTGGATGTCGGACAAACTTGAAAACTGCTTACACGATACAACTCATCATTTCAAAGCTTCAGACCAAATTTTAAATCATTCCCTTCAGTAGAAGCCGAAAAATCTTTGACGGAAAATTTGGTTAATAGTAAAAAATCCAAGTATCGGCAAACTGGAAGTAAAAAATCCCACAAACTTGAAAATTGCTTACACAATATAACTCATCATTTCCAAGCTTCAGGCCAAATTTCAAATTATTCCCTCCAGTTGAAGCCAAGAAATCTGGCGAAAATTTGTTTTTTTTTAGTAAAAATTAAAAGTATCCGCAAACAGGAAGTGGGGGTCCGACAAACTTAAAAATTGCTTACACAACACAACTCATCAATTCCAAGCTTCAGACCAAATTTAAAATCAGTCCCACATATACAAGCCAAGAAATTTGTTGTTGATGGACAGACTGACGGACAAAGTGAAAACTATAGGGCATCCGCATCTAGATGCGGGCCCTAATTATAAAGGGATTTAGGGGACGACCATTTGTTTCTGAGGGGGGCCTGGCAGTTTTGGTCGAGTCAGATTATTTATTTTAACATTTTGCAGGTTAGAAAATTTTTTTTGCCGCCGCTTTGCAGCGGGATTATTTATTTTCTGTATATTGTATTAAAGAATCTGGGGCCAGATTATTTATTTTTTTTATTTTCTGGGTGGTTGAGGCCAGGTTATTTATTTTCATTGGTTTCAAGGCCAGAATATTTATTTACAAAAACTGCCAGGCCCCCTCTCAGAATCAAATGGTCGTCCCCTTACAGTTAGGGTATAACCAAGGTCAAATATTGACAAGGATGAAAGCATCTTGTGATAATTTGGAAACAGAAGGTAGAACAGATTTTGGGACACTATCTTTAGCATTTAAACAACATTGATATAATGATAGTCACAAAAATATTTCCATGTGTACAGAAGATGTTAAACGTAACAAAAATATAAAATTTTTGAAATTCTGTGAATTACTTTTTATCTCGCAGGGACGAATGTTGACATTTTGACCTTTACCTTGCCCTTGGGGCAATTTTTAAAAACTGTAACCTTGCCTCTAGAAGGTAGGCTTTTAGGGTAGGGTGTTCATATTTGGTATGTAACTTCCTTTTGATAAGAGCTTTCTAGTGGTAATATATTTGTAGACATTTTGACCTTGACCTTTCACTGAGTGCAATTAAAAAAAAAAAATCTACCTTGCCTCTAGAAGGTGGGCTTTTAGTGGTAGTGTGTTCATATTTGGTATGTTACTTCCTTATGATGAGAGCTTTTTAGTGGTATTATTTGACCTTGCCCTTAGGACAATTTTTAAATCGACATTTTTAATTCTTAGAATTTTGGATATTATAGGTTGGAAAGATAAGGCCATAATTTTCCCCTTACCCGACCCTGCCTAATGATGTTGAGTAGGTAGGTAGGAAGGAATTTTTTATATGACCGCAAAAATTTTGCGGTCGTATTATGGTATGGCACAGTCGTTGGCGTCTGTGTCAGCATAACTTTGGTTCCAGTGAACGGATCATTTTCAAATTTTAGTATGTTTCTTGGCACATGCTTTAGCCCAGGCTATATTTTTATGTTCCGGGTCCTGCCCGTTTTAGAAAAAGGGGCCAAAAGGGGTTAAATTGGGGGTTTTCACATATTTGACTGTAGAATCTTTATTATTTATCAGATTTTGATGGGGTTTCTTTCAGTAAACTCCTTAGAAAATTTCCAATCTGGAATATGCCAACGGATTTCACGTGGCATGTTTCGTTCACGAGATAAATGGGGCCCAAAAGGGGCAAATTTCAAAAATTCCATTTTTTTTTATTGTAAGTCCGATTTCGATGCAATTTTTTCCAAAGGATTCCTTATGTAAAATTATCATAGCGCTCTACTATTAGATTTTTGGTTACTCGTTTCCTTATCCAGCTATGAGGGGCCGAAGGGGGCCAAAATCGTAAATTTACAGATAACCTAAAATTTTTATTTTTCATCATATTTCCATGGGATTTTTTTCTGTGGATTCCTCTTGATGTAAGCTTTCAGTGGTATGACAACAGATTTGGCGTAAGTCTTACCGTTTCCGAGCTATGAGGGGCAGAAGGGGTCAAAATTGTAAATTTACAGATAACCTAAAATTTTTATTTTTCATTAGATTTCGATGGGATTTTTTTCTTTGGATTCCTCTTGATGTAAGCTTTCAGTAGTAAGTCAACGGATTTGGCGTAGCTCTTGCCGTTTCTGAGCTATGAGGGGCCGAAGGGGCCAAAATCGTAAATTTACAGATAACCTAAAATTTTTATTTTTCATCGGATTTCGATGGGATTTTTTCTTTGGATTCCTCTTGATGTAAGCTTTCAGTACTATGTCAGTTGATTTGGCATAGCTCTTACCGTTTCCGAGCTATGAGGGGCCGAAAGGGGGCCAAAATGGTAAATTTACAGATAACCTAAAATTTTTATTTTTCATTTGATTTCGATGGGATTTTTTTCTTTGGATTCCTCTTGATGTAAGCTTTCAGAAGTATGCAAAACGGATTTGGGGTAGTTCTTACCGTTTCCGAGCTTTAAGGGTTCACAGGGACCAAAACTGCAAATTTGCAGATTACCTAAAATTTTTATTTTTCATCGCATTTCAATGGGATTTTTTTCTTTGGGTTCCTCTTGATATAAGCTTTCAGTAGTATGTCAATGGATTTGGCATAGGTCTTACTGTTTCCTAGCTATAAGGGGTCTTAGGGGCCAAAGTTGCATTTTTTTTCGAAATAATATGCAATTTTATTTTTGATCAGATTTTGATGGAATTTTTTTCTTTTGATTTCTCTTGATATAAGCTTTTAGCAGCATGTCAATGGATTGGACGTAGCTCTCACCGTTTCTGAGCTATAAAGAATCAAAGAGGAATCATAAGGAGCCATAAGGGCTAATTTTTATTTTCCCTAGTTTGTGTCCAGCTAATTACTGGGTCAATCTCCTTATTGTGTCCATCTAATTATTGTGTCAAGCTCTTTCCTATGTCCATACTCACTTTAAATTACACTTTTTCAAATTTCAGTGGACGACATGCTGCGGT
>MJUU01015372.1:10623-23497 GCA_002080025.1 Modiolus philippinarum | reverse complement strand
TTCTTTTCTCGTATGAGGCCAAGTTTTTACAAGGGCTAACACAGAAAAACAAAAACATTTAGCCCAGTCCTTTAATTTCAGCTTCCGCTACATAGACGATGTACTTTCTCTTAATAATCCAAAATTCAAGGAATATTTACACCAGATCTATCCCAATGAGTTTGAAATTAAAGAGACTACTGACACACCTAGTTCAGCTTCGTACTTAGATCTGTTTATATACATTGATTAAGATGGACATTTGAAATCTAAGCTATATGACAAATGTGATGATTTTAACTTCCCAGTTGAGAATTTTCCCTTTCTGAGCAGCAATAAGTGTACCTACCTCTCCAGCCTATGGAGTGTACATTTCACAGTTGATTCGTTACTGTCGCGCATGTAGTTTACACAGTGATTTTTATACGACCGCAAAAATTTTGCGGTCGTATTATGGTATGGCGCAGTCGTCGGCGTCTGTGGCCAGCATAACTTTGTTTCTAGTGGACGGATCATCTTCAAATTTCAGTATGTGATTTCTTGGCATAATGGCTATCCTGGGTTTTAATTTCGGGTTTATGGCCCCACCCGTTTCAGAAAAAGTGGCCAAGAGGGGTAAAATTGGGTATTTTTGTGTCTGTGGACAGCATAACTTTGGTTCCAGTGAACAGATCATTTTCAAATTTTAGTATGATGTTTCTTGGCACATGCTTTAGCCCGGGCTATAATTTTATGTTCCTGGCCCCATCCGGTTTAGAAAAAGGGGCCAAAAGGGGTTAAATTGATTGTTTTCACATATTTGACTGTAGAATCTTTATTATTTATCTGATTTTGATGGGGTTTCAATCAGTAAACTCCTTAGAAAATTTCCAATCTGCAACATGCCAACGGATTTCAAGTGGCATGTACCGTTCACGAGATAAATGGGGCCCAAAAGGGGCGAATTTCAAAAATTTCATTTTTAGCTCACCTGACCCGAAGGGTCAGTGTGAGCTATTGCCATCACTTGGCGTCTGTCGTCCGTCCGTTGTCCGTCTGTCCGTTAAACTTTTCACATATTCATCTTCTCCTCTGAAACCACTGAAGCAAATTCAACCAAACTTTACAGGAATGATGTATGGAAGGTCCTTTACAAAGATTGCTCATTTCATTCCGATCCGATAAAAAACATGGCCGCCAGCACGGAACTTAGGTTTAACATTGGACCCTATGGGAAAAATCTTATTTTCATCTTCTGCTCTGAAAAGGCTGAAGCAAATTGAACCAAATTTTACAGGAATGATGTACTAAAGGTCCTAAACAAAGATTGCTCATTTCGTTCCGATCCGAGAAAAACATGGCTGCCAGCACGGAACATGGTTTAACATAGGAGCTATGGGAAAATCACATTTTCATCTACTCCTCTGAAACCACTGAAGCAAATTCAACCAAACTTTACAATGAATGATGTATGGAAGGTCCTATACAAAAATTGCTCATTTTGTTCCGATCCAATAAAAAACATGACCGCCAGTGCGGAACTTAGGTTTAACATTGGACCCTATGGGAAAAATCACATTTTCATCTTCTGCTCTGAAAATGCTGAAGCAAATTGAACCAAACTTTACAGGAATGATGTAGTAAAAGTCCTAAACAAAGATTGCTCATTTTGTTCCTATCCGATGAAAAACATGGCGGCCAGCATGGAACATTGTTTAACATAGGACCCTATGGGAAAATCACATTTTCATCTACTCCTCTGAAACCACTGAAGCAAGTTCAACCAAACTTTACAGGAATGATGTATGGAAGGTCCTTTACAAAGATTGCTCATTTTGTTCCGATCCAATTAAAAACGTGGCCACCAGCGCGGAACTTAGGTTTAACATAGGACCCTATGGGGAAAAAATCACATTTTCATCTTCTGCTCTGATAAGGCTGAAGCAGATTGAACCAAATTTTACAGGAATGATGTACTAAAGGTCCTAAACAAAGATTGCTCATTTCGTTCCGATCCAATGAAAACATGGCGGCCAGCACGAAACATGGTTTAACATAAGGACCCTATGGGAAAATCATATTTTCATCTACTCCTCTGAAACCACGGAAGCAAATTCAACCAAACTTTACACGAATGATGTATGGAAGGTTCTTTACAAAGATTGGTCATTTTGTTCGGATCCAATTCAAAACATGGCCACCAGCACGGAACTTAGGTTTAACATAGGACCCTATGGGGAAAAATCACATTTTCATCTTCTGCTCTGAAAAGGCTGAAGCAAATTCACCTAACTTTACAGGAATGATGACTGAAGGTACTTTTCAAAAATTGCACATTTCATTTCAATACGACAAAAAACATTGCCTCAAGTGCAAAACATAGTTTAACATTGGAGCCCTGGGTATGAGAAAACCATCCTTTTCATCATCTTCTCTTAAAACAATTAAAGCAAATTATACTAAATGTATAGAAGGTCGTTTGCAAAAATTACTCATTTCAGTAGGATCAGACAAAACACACGGGTTCTAATTGAGAACTTAGCTAAACACCCTACCCCATTGGTAAAAAACATCATTTTTGGTCATGCATGGCATAGAAGCATTTTGTCAGGTGAGCGATACAGGCTCAGTCTCTGAGCCTCTAGTTTATTTTTAGTCCGATTTTGATGCAATTTTTTCCAAAGGATTCCTAATGAAAAATTATCGTAGCGCTCTACTATTAGATTTTTGGTAACTTGTTTCCTTACCCAGCTATGAGGGGCTGAAGGGGGCCAAAATCGTAAATTTACAGATAACCAAAAAATTTTATTTTCATCGGATTTTGATGGGATTTTTTTTCTTTGGATTCCTCTTGATCTAAGCTTTCAGTAGTATGCCAACAGATTTGGCGTAGTTCTTACCGTTTCCAAACTATGAGGGGTCAAAGGGGCCAACATTGCAATTTTTCTAAATATGTCAAATCTTTATTTTTCATCGGATTTCGATTGGATTTTTTTCTTTGGATTCCTCTTGATCTAAGCCTTCAGTAGTATGTAAACGGATGTGTAGGTCTTACCGTTTCCCAGCTACAAGGGGTCAAAGGGGTCAAAAATGCAATTCATTTAAATATGTCAAATCTTTATTTTTCATCGGATTTCAATGGGATTTTTTTCTTTGGATTTTTCTTGATCTAAGCTTTCAGAGTTATGCAACAGATTTTGCATGGCTCTTACCGTTTCTGAGCTACATGGGGTCAAAGGGGCCGAAATTGCAATTTTTGTAAATATGTCATATCTTTATTTTTCATCAGATTTCGATGGAATTTTTTTCTTTGAATTTCTATGGATGTAAAGTTTTAGTTGATAGTACATATTTTGCATAGCTCTTGCGTTTTTTCATCAGTAAGTGATCAAAAGGGTTGAATTTTTCCCTATTTTGTTTCTAGCTAATAACTGTGTCAAGCTTCTTTTTGTGTCCATCTAATTATTGTGTCAAGCTCTTTACTGTGTCCACATTCACTTTAAACTACTTTTGTTGAAATTTCAGTGGTCGACATGCTGCGGTCGTATCATGCTGCGCTCGGCATAGCCCTTTATTTGAATAGAGCAAAAACACTGTCGCAAAAGTTGCTTAGTCAGGGATTTGTTCATCCTTTGTTGCTTTCATCGCTTCAGAAATTTTATGGCCGTCACCATGATATAATTGACAGATATGACGTGTCTGTGTCCCAAATGAAAACGGACATTTTCAGCTAGATTTCACGTTTTCATGGATTTGACATAACAGGTTTTGACTCAGCCATGGATTGACTCAATGATAGGGCCAACCTTAAAAAATTGTTTGTTTCCCCTTTTACGACCCACTCTCCAAGGTAGGTAAATTTTTTTTTTTGCTGACAAAGAACCAACTGGGTAGGTAGAGGTGTATTTTTTTTCTGAAAAAGGACCCTAATTTATGAATTTAATCGCTGACACTATATGCATGGCAATTATCCATGTTTTTACAGATGTTTACAAGGGCAAATGAAATGATTATGATTTGACAAATATGAAGCATTTCCCTGAATAAATATTTTGCCAAAAAAAATAACAATTTATTGTTTATACATTCATATTAAGTGTGCTGCTTCCTTTTGGAGTTAATAGACTTAAGTATTTTCCTGTATAACATCTGGTGAGAAGCCTTGTTATAACGTGTACCATTGTGAACAGACAACGGACGCCAAGCCAAGGCTAAGAATGCCCTGTTGAATTTACCATGTGTGATGACAACGGACGCCAAGTTCTAGCATACCTCATGAGAATACTCTGCTAGCATGGATGAGCCAAGTAACCATGGTCCTACATAATAACCAAAGGCAATTGCCCTTGTGATAGGCTTTACTGTATACGATGGGCGACAGATGCAAAGTGTCAAGTGAGCTATTGGAAAACATTCTGTCAATAGACTGATAAACCTGTCATGTGTGAAACCAGTGACGCATAACTAGTATAAGCCCTCTTGATTAGAACTGAAAACACGACACAACATAACTAAAGAAAATTCGCTCTTTCATGCACCTATTCCCTGGAAAAACTTGGCAGGGCTGACTTTATTGGCATTAATATTTTTTGCTGACTTGATAGATTTAATTGGATCTAAGTGGTTCACTATTTTTTGGATAGGAGTAATGCCAATTATTGTCCTGGATATTCACTGTTTATTTTTAAATATACACATACTCTCTGGAAGAACTTGGCAACAAGCAGTGAAAGGATATGGAGTAAATGCACATGAGACAGTTTCTACACATTCATAGTAAAACCAAGCAATGGAACAATGTTTTGTTATTGTTCTTCATCTTGAAGTTACCATATTGAAGGAATTCAACAATGAGCTTTTCTCTCCAGCCTCCCTCGATCATAACTCATATCAAGTTCAGTTTAAGAGAGCCCTAGCACCGGTTTGAGAAGAATTCATTGATATATAGATGTGGAGCAACGTTACATCCATGTTATTTAATTCATGGATGAGGAGGGATTGTCAACAAACATTAAATTAATTGGAAAGGTGTTCGTTCAACCTCTGTCATCTGTTGCCCAACTAAAAGACTAAGAGGAGGCAATCACAACATATGAACAACCATGGGGTACTCATTGACTCAATTGCAACACACCATACTTCAAATATATAGAGGGCATACATCTCTTTCAGGGGGAATATGGGACTCTTATACACTGCAGAAGTGACTTAAACAAAACAATGTAAGAAATGGTTGATATTACTAGCTTTAGGTTTAATGGGGTCTAAAATGGTCAATATCATTGGATAAGATATATGCAAGAAAGGGGTTAGGTGAAATACTGTCACTTTAAAAAAAACACCAAGTGGGGTTGGACTAATTTCCAAATACAAAAATATCGAAGCAAGAACCAAAATCATAAATCCAGAATACATGAATCCAAGGATTACTTTCATGAAGACGAAACAAACACAGCAAACCATAAACCCCTAAAAACAGGATCGTCATCTGTTTAGATGGAAGTAAATGAGAAGGTTCTTTGCACTATTGCTTTGAGAAGGCAAAGAGTTTGGGGTAGAGATCTCCTTATAGAAAGTGAAGATCCCTTATTCAATGCTAAGAAAAATGTGGGATTACAGCTAATTCTAAAGATTTTTTGTTCTTTTAAACCTTTGGTTGCCCTCAGTATTTTTATTTTGATAGAGCATTTAGTCTAAACACAAAAGTCGGAAATTTTATCATTGAATATTTCATTTCAAGTTGAAATACGAAGCCACATACATTGAAGTTTCGCGAACCTGTATGGGGCTTTGTATTTTACTTTAAATGAAATATTGATAAAATGTCCGACTCCTTTGGTCTGATTGTCCATTGTCATCTTGAAAACTTTCGGCAGGTCTGCTCTAACTAATCTTCCTTGTCTCAGGTTCTTAACCTAAATTTCAAATATTTATTTAGTGTTAATTAAAGCTGATCACTGTACTTTTATAATCGCCATACTCAGAGTGAACAGGATTGCAGAACTTTTCAGGTTTTGTTCTTTGAGATGCGACGGGCGTCACATTTACAGACTTCTTCTCCACATCAATTTCAGTTCAGGACACCATTTTCACAATATCCGTCACGTCCTCAAAACAATTCTCCGCGCGTTTTAATTTCATGTCCTTTTTCAATGCGTTTTCTATAAAAATACTTCCCGTCTTTATTAGCTAGGCTATAGAATAGCCTAGCTATATAGATAGTTCTTGGGGGGAATTGAGGAGTACGCTTGCGCAGTGAGGAGAACGCATGCGCAGAGGACTACTGACCAATAGGAATTTCAGATTCTCGAAAACCAAAATGGCATCCAGTTTCGTCCTGATAAAATGGGGCAGGGTTTAATTTTTCTGTTTCCATGTGGAAGTTGAAAAGTATTATAAACATTTACTATAGGTGGTAATGGGAACAGGTTTGTAGAGGATGATGGGATTGGTATTGCAATATCGCTTAGCCAGATTTATAAATATAGATATGATAAAAAGAATAAGAACAGTAATGTTTAAATTTAA
The DNA here is from genome assembly GCA_002080025.1 of Modiolus philippinarum. NCBI lineage: Eukaryota > Metazoa > Mollusca > Bivalvia > Mytilida > Modiolidae > Modiolus > Modiolus philippinarum. The sequence continues at coordinate 17,011 of MJUU01015372.1, read as the reverse complement.
AACAAGAAGTTAATAAATAAAGATGAGGTATTGTGCAATAATCAAAAATATACAAATACTATAAAAGACTTTTCAATTGTGTTAAACAAAACGTGATTGTAGTTTGAGGAGATACATAGGCAATGGAGAACGAAAGGTGGAAAGAGATAGAATTGCATTTTTTGCAGAAGAATAAAGAGCTACCAGTGTTTATTTGTGTGTGCTGTAAAAGGTTTATGTTTCGAAGCCAAGTACACGAGAAAGAATTTAATGCAAAAGATGAGAGGTTGAAAGAAAGGTTAAAAGGAGAGAAGCATATTGTGTGTAAAACATGCAACTCTTATGTGTGTAAGGAGGCTGTACCTCCTCAAGCAATGATAAATAATTTAGAAATGGATAAAGCTCCTTTTGAAGAATTAAATACCCTAGAACAACATTTAATTTCTCCAGTTTTACCATTTTACAAAATTGATTTTACCTAAGAGTGATCAGCAAGCTGTACATGGTCCAGTTGTGTGTGTAGAATCCGACATGACAAAAATAAGGAAAAGTATTGATTTGAGTATACAAATACATCATGAGCCACTACACCCTTGTCAATCAAACATGCAATTTTCTATCCAAGGCTATTCCATAGCCTAGCGTGTTGTTTTTATTTCATAAAAAACATTATCCGATTTATATCATCCACTTATGTTTATAAAGTCCCCTCGTGTTTTCTTGTTATAGAGAGATGTGCTGTCCATTACGATTCTGACCTTCACCTCAATGATAAAATCTGACGACTTCCGAGAAAGAGGGAGAAAAATTAAGTCTGCCGTTTCCGGAAACAAACTGAAAAAAAACCTTTTTTCACGGAAGTCAAAAAAAAAATTTCGGGTCGGGCCGATATTTCTGGGTTGGTCATAAAAGAGGAAACAAACAATATTTCAATTTTGGCCTAGTGTGACGGGTGCTGCTAGCGGAGCAGGACATGCTTACCCATCTGGAGCACCTGATGTCAATCCCGGTTTTTATGGGAGTTCACACTGTCAGTACATTAGTTTTTTTGTGTTGTCTTGTAATTGATACTGTAAAATTTTAGTTATGTCTTTGTCAGTGATGTCTGTGCTACTGGTTTGTCCTTGTGATTGTTCAAATACTATAGAGATTTACGAAAGCTTTTTCAAAACTTTACCATGGTACTGTTTGAGGGTTAGAAAAGTACATGTACCATGGACTTCAATGGTTAGAAAATGACATTTACCATTCTGCTACTAAACAGATCTTTCAAAAACAATTTATTCCTCACTGATAGTGTGGCGGGGGTTGCTAGCAGGGCAGGACATGCTTACCCTTTTGGAGCACCTGATGTCGCTCCTGGTTTTCATGGGAGTTCACACTATGAGTGCCTTAGTTTTTGGTGTCGTCTTTTTACTGCCGTGCATTGTACCTGTCTCATGTCCTTGTTTTGTCTTTGTTTTTCTCTGTTTCCGTTTTTGCCATGTCTTTGGATTTCGATTTTTGTGGTCTTCGCTTCCCTTGTTCCTTCGGTATTCTACTGCCGTTGTTTTATTATTAGACATTTTGACCTTGATCTTGCCATGAGGGCAATTTTTTAAAAACTTTGACCTTGCTTCTAGAAGTTAGTTGTTTAGTGGTAGGGTGTTTGTATTTGGGACCTGACTTCCCTATGAATAGAGCTTTGTGGCAGTACCATAGTTTTAGACATTTTGACCATGACATTGCCCTGATGGCAATTAAGGTAGATAGACACTGTTTCGCTGTGCAGTTCAATCATGCATTAGGAAAATAAAGAGTTGGATACAGGATAGGCTTGATTTTCGGGCTGGAACAGTAATTTGACTTCTTTTCCTTTGTGATGTCATAATTGAATGACTGATTTGAAAAGTCATATTTCGTTTACTTTGCCACAAATTATCTGCCTTTTCCGGTAAATAATGTTTAATCTGTAAACTTTGTAAAATATATCCGTTAAAAGTATGGTGACATATGCATTTTTAAATTACGTCATGAACTATCTGTTCACAAAAATACATCAAATTCTAATGGATTAAAAGTTCATTTTGATTCAGCTAAAAATTGTCTTTCCATATTTTCCCCATGCATTCTATGTCAGTTTAGGTGAAAAAATGGCTAAAATGAGCAACTTTGATCTTGATTCTAGAAAAAGCAAGCATGGTGACCCATACTTTTTATTACAGATTTCGGTTAAGTAGGATTGGTTCTTCAATTGTGCTGACTTACAAACCAAATCTCATGGATATGAATATTAATGTCTATCTACCTTAAAAAAACTTGAACCCTGCTTATAGAACTTATTCCTCAAAGGAAGGGAGTTCCTTTTTGGCATAAGACTTCCTTACATATATATCACATCTAAAAAATATTGAGGTCACTCTAATCCCCGTCGAGCTATGTTGTCTTCTGACAACTCTTGTTAAGATTTTAGGTGCGAATTGTCGATAATATAAACAGAAAAGTAAAAAACTTGTGGAGAATACAAAGCTTACATAGAAAGGTAAAATATAACAGAACATAACTCATCTTCCAACTGTTTCTTTCCATGACAGGACTATACTGTTCAATGTTGTTCATCATTAAATCTAAAAAACTTATTTTATTTTGAATTTTATTTGAAAAGATTGATCTATAACTCATATCATGTTCATGTCTTTTTGGCACTAATCAGGGTCCAATTTTGTAATTCTATTAAATTAAATCCTAGTCCAATAATTTCATGACTTTTGTCTCCTGGTTGGTGTTCACATTCTATTAAGTGTAAGTCCAGTTTCTTAAAATATAAATGGTGGTTTTATTTCGGGTTGTCATTCTATTGTCAAAGTTCAACTTGAACAACCTTGCCTAACATTTTCACAAAAGATGAATAATTCTGATGCAACATTTATTTATGGCGGATTTCCTGGATGATTAACTTATTTTATTTGCAATTCTTCATTGAACATACCAATATTCCTCTAGTAACACCTATAAAACTCATTCTAAACTCCTGTCTTTTGTCTTCTCGTCAGGAAATCAAGCTTCTATAGAATTCTATTGTATACCACTTTGTCATCACTGGATTATCAAGGTAAACCCCTTCAGGCAGTACAAATTTGTAAACAACAGCATTATATAGAAGCTTGATTACTTGAGGAGCAGACAAAAGCTAGGAGTTTAGAAAGAGTTTTATAGGTGTCACTAGAGGAATATTGGTATGTTCATTGAAGAATTGCAAATAAAATACATTAATCATCTGGGAAATCTGCCATAACAATTAAACAATTGCAAACTATTGTGAATTAACAAGCTTATGTTAGTTTTAGGTCCATAATATTTGAAGTGCAGTTGCATTATTATGGGTACAATTCAAATCTCTACTTAGATAATGGCCCTGGCCCCTTAGTCACACATGAACGATCACTTTAAGTTTTTAGCAAGCAGTTTGTCAGCCTATACCAGTAGTCCTAGGTACTTGATATTTGACATGCAGTTGTGTCTTGGGAGTACATACCAATTTCACGCTGAGATGGTGGTCCTGGCCACTTAGTCATGCATAAACGATCACATATTTTTTTTCCAAGGAAATTGGAAACAAGTTGTTAAAGAATTATATTTTATAAGGCTCCGCCATGAAATGGCGGTGCCCTATAGTAATCAGTCTGTCCGTCTGTCTGTCTGTCTGTCTGTCTGTCTGTCTGTCCGTTAGCGTTTTCTATGTCGTACCATAACTCAAGATTGCCTGCACCGATTTTTATGATTTTTTTACTCAAAGTTGAACTTGACCAAAGGAAGCTCCCTTTTATTTTTGAGGAAAATGGGAAAATGATTTTTGGGAAAAAACTTTGTTTTTATATCAAAAAGTGCATAATTTGAGAATTAGCTCTATGTGGTACCATAACTCAAGATTGCCTTCATAGATTTTAATGATTTTGATACTCAAGGTTGGACTTGACCAAAGAAAGCTTCCTTTCGTTTTTGAGGAAAATCAGAAAATGATTTTTGGGAAAAACTTTGTTTTTATATGAAAAAGTGCCTATTTTGAGAATTAGCTCCATGTTGTGCAATAACTCAAGATTGCCTTCAGGGATTTTAATGATTTTGATACTCAAACTTGAACTGGACCAAAGGAAAATTTGAAAACAATTTTTGTGGAAAAAATTTGTTTTTATATGAAAAAGTGCATATTTTGAAAATAAGCTCTTTGTTGTATGATAACTTGAAATGACTTCACAGATTTTAATAAGTTTTTGGCACAGTGTTGGACTTGATCAAAAGAAGGTTCCAAAGATTTTGAGGAGAATCATAAAACATTTTTGGGGGAAAAACTTAGTTTTTATTTGAAAAAGTTCACATTTTGAGAATGAGCTCTGTTGTATGATAACTTGAAATGACATTCATATATTATTTTCAATGTTTTGATTTGATCTGAACAGATGAAACATAAGTTGTCAAAGCAGCCATATTTAGTTTACAATAACTTAAGATTTTGTTATTTATGTTTTTCCCCAAAAATAGTTTTATGATTTCCATGAAATTCCGCAAACAGGTTTTTGGGACACACACTTTCTGACTTTGTCAGTATTCTAGTTTTTATTGCTGCTGCAACAGATCAATGTGCAAATTAAGGCAATGCAAGGGACGGGCGAGACATATCCTGTGTCCATAGTTTTTTATGACACAATTGGTCACATTCATACAGAGTGCAACCAGTTTTGTTTTCTACTACATGTTTGTTTTCAATTTCAGGTCTGACAGAGTGAGTCAAATAGATACCTATTTTATGAGCTTGGAGTCAGATAGTCAAGAAATTTGCAGTTATTGTGGTATAGAATATCAGGAGTTTCATTGAATATTGACCTTCAACAGTAACTAAAGTAAGTTGTCAGTATACTGGATAGATAGCTACTATATAGTTAAAACTGTGATGTCTGCACTTGCTCCTCATTTTATTACCTCCAGCTGAAAAGGGGAGGGGTTGTTATTTAAACAACGTCTATCCACTCTTCTGTTTGACTGTTAGTATGTCCATCAGCAGTTGATACATTGTCCATAAAACTCCTCCTACAGCTTTATTCTTGGAAGGTTTTTTATTGCAAATTGAAAATGTGGTGATTGAAGATTCCTGAACTTTATCTCCTATTTAAACTTCAAAATTGAGTAAAATTTAAATGTGTAAGAATCTAGCTTGTTTGATGTTTTTGCATGTTGTACATTGTATTTTGTGCATGTTCATAATATAATCTCTTCCTTTACAATATATAAACACAAAAAATAATTCTAATGTTTTTAAACAATGGGAATTATCAATGTTTTATTACCGTGACTAGATATGAACATATGGTCTATGAACTTCTGTCTAAAATTCTCCTTTCTTACCTGTTGTAAATAAAAATAATGGTGTCATTAGCAGTTTGTCATCATAAACGATAAAACAGGCATTAAATATGAACATAAGATATATTATACATAACCTTTGTTTTATTATAACATTATTTGTCTGGGAACAAGTCGGTATAATAACTGTCAGTCCAGTAGAAATGTTTGAAATGTAGAAATAAAAACCTTGAAATTAGAAATAAAAAAAACTTATAATTTAGAGTTATCTCCCTTATCATACAAATCTATACTGTTTACAGTTCTTAACTATGCTGTAAAATTATACAGAAAATTTGGTTGATACAGGATTGGCAAAAAATGTTAATATGTTTCAAGGGCCAAAAATTACCTAGGATTATTGAATTTTATACCATTTTACACGAAGTGGAGATGGGTATCTAGTGACAACTACCTAGCTGTTACACAAAGTGGAGATGGATGTCTAGTGACAACTACCTAGCTGTTACACAAAGTGGAGATGGATATCTAGTGACAACTACCTAGCTGTCACACAAAGTGGAGATGGATATCTAGTGACAACTACCTAGCTGTTACACAAAGTGGAGATGGATATCTAGTGACAACTACCTAACTGTTACACAAAGTGGAGATGGATATCTAGTGACAACTACCTAGCTGTTACACAAAGTGGAGATGGATATCTAGTGACAACTACCTAGCTGTTACACAAAGTGGAGATGGATATCTAGTGACAACTATCTAGCTGTCACACAAAGTGGAGATGGATATCTAATGACAAATACCTAGCTGTTACACAAAGTGGAGATGGATATCTAGTGACAACTACCTAGCTGTTACACAAAGTGGAGATGGATATCTAGTGACAACTACCTGGCTGTTACACAAAGTGAAGATGGACATCTAGTGACAACTACCTAGCTGTTACACAAAGTGGAGATGGATATCTAGTGACAACTACCTAGCTGTTACACAAAGTGGAGATGGATATCTAGTGACAACTACCTAGCTGTTACACAAAGTGGAGATGGATATCTAGTGACAACTACCT
>MJUU01015371.1:78544-119909 GCA_002080025.1 Modiolus philippinarum | reverse complement strand
ATCGTAAAATCTTTAAAACGATTAGAAATGGCTACTCTAATATATTGGAGACAATGTGCGTCTCATGAAGATGATTTTGAACATGTGACATGGCAAAACATAACCCTTAACACCACATTGACTGGGAAAGACCTTGCAATTGTTCTCTGAACAATTGTCTTTTTAATTAAGGTCTTTCCCACTACAGTGGAAAGACCTTATTGTATTTCTTCTGATTATTATTATTATTATTATTATTATTATACTTTTTTTTTTTTCTGCCGCCCATAGCGAAAAAGTGTCGCGACATATCAATTTGATACTTGGTACACTTAATCGACTTAGGAAGGGGACGAAGCCACTGACCCTGTGAAACCGATCTATTTTTAGTAACAGAGTTATCTCCCCAAAGACCGAAAACCTTGTTATCATGTTTGCTCATAAACCGTAACCGATATAAAAAAACTGAGGTAAGGAAAATGTTGGACTCATCCTCAGGATGATTTGTCAAGCTAAAAAATTTTTTTGGGTCGCGACCCCGGTTACGCGTTTTTGACCCCTAAATATGCAAATTTCTGAAAAATGTCGGATTTTGATGAAATTTGATTTCCAGGTAGCTTTCATAGCCCTGATTACAAAATGAAGGTCAAAAAATTTTTCCGTCCGCCATTTTCAAAATGGCCGACATTTGAAATTTTGTTATCGCAATATCTCGGAAACGAAAAAAAATTTCTGAAAACATTATATTGCAAAAATGTTCCCCTCATTGAGATCTTCATTTTGTTCAATTGAACAAAAACTCTCCGATGAACCATTTTTGAGTTATAGCCCTTGACGCGTTTCGGTAAATCGGTTTTTTGCGAATAACTTTTAAACGCTTACAGATAATATAGTAAACATATATGTTTAAAGTGATCAGCATGAAAAGACCTTCAATTTGAGTACCAGGTTGAAGGTCATCGGTGACCTTTGACCTTGACCTTTGACCTTGTNTGTATGGTTTTTACGAAATACTTGATATTCAAGGGGAAATCGTATATTTATATTATCCTTTTAGCAATATATTCGTTATAGAGAGAGTAACTGACGATGAGTTATCAGACTTACTAGAAATATAAAGGAATCAAAAGTATAGAACCAAAGTACGTCAGTGTTACGTATAACCCGTGTTATGTAACTTATGAGATGCTTAAACCGCAAGCAACGTAAAAAATGTGAGTGAACTAAGAACCTAGCCCGTTTTACCCGTCTCAACTGTAGTGAATAACAAATCTTACATGTTTGTTTATTCTCGTTAGTCCCGTAGATAGTAGTTGATATGGGAAAAAGCCGTAGGTTTTTGAAAACATGTTTTCAAAAACCTACGGCTTTTTCCCATATCAACTACTAATATTTTGTTCAAATGTTTTTTTTCTGATTTCTTTTTTGTTTTTTTTTTTTTAGTTTTTTTTTGTTTATTTTATATTTCCTTTTTAAGTTTTTTGTTATTGGTTTATTTTGTTGTATTTTTTTTCCTGGTGGGTTTCAATTTTATTTGAAAAAAAAAGAAATACGGAAAAAATCAAAGATCACATTTGTAGATTGACCACGTGTGTAAAACAAAAACAGACATATGTTGAAGCAAAAGGATTTAAAATAAAAGATAAAAATAAGAATTAATAAATATATAAGATCAATTAAAACTATAGAGGCATAATAAAAGAAACGAACGTTGCGGGTCCTTCTGTCGTGTCCGTACATTGTACGTCCTAACGTCCAAATTTTATAAATGTGACAAATTGGTTACCGTTGTCTCATTTATATGATATTTCCCTTATTGAGGGATATATGAAGAAACCAAATACACCCTGAAAAAGTAAAATCCATGTACTTACGGTTCATATAGAAATTTTTTTTTTTGGTTTTTCAGCGAAAAATGTCTTAATTTGCGCACAAAAATGTTGAAAAATGTATGGCACGTTAGAAAACCTTATTTGTGACAAAATGGCTACCATGCGAAAATCATTTGTTCTGATCTAGAATATGCCGATTTTTTCACCTTTTATTATTTCTTTTAAATATTGATGTAATGTACTTAAAAAACATATACAAAATAGTTTACATACCTCTCTTCATCTTTTCGGAAAATTGTATCAAAATTAAGTAATCAGTATTTTCTCGGACATACCAGACATCGACGCAAAATGGAAAAAAAAAACAAAAATAAAGAACAAGAAGTGACGGTTGGAAGACGCTGGAAAAAAATTTGTCAAGGCAGGAATTTTGTCCTACTACGCAATACTAGTATATGGTGAATGAAAGGATATGGAGTAAATGTATATCAGACAAAGTCTCTACAAATACATGGTAAAAACAAGCAAAGGAACAACACTTTTATTGTTGTTCTTCATTTTGAAGTCACCATGAGGCCTTCAACAATGAGTTTTGCTCATACCTCATAGTAAGTTCAAGACGGCCCCTAGCACCGGTTTGAGCGGAATTCTTTGCTAATTGTCGAACAACGCTACGACCTTGTCTTTCCTGGTCATGGATGCGGGGTTGTCAAAAAACATTGATTAAACTGGCAAAGTGCTCTTACAATCACTGTCATCCGTTTCCCGAAAAAAGCTCTAGTGTCTTAAGTTGGCATTATAAAATAGCGATATGTGGGCATTTTAAACAGGTGGTCAGAATTTCATTTCGAAATAACAAAAATAAATGCCAAAATTTGAAACCCCCAAATTTCAGATCCATAAAGTAAAATAGGGACAACAGCTTCGTCAAAGAGATCAATCTGACAACCAACAGATAAATTGTGCATCCTACCTTTTTTCAAAATAGCATACATTGCTTTTGTACCCTTTTCTTGTAAATATTTACGTGTTTTAAGAAAAGACCCACTTCGTGCAAAAAATACACCAAGATATTTTATTCTGTGACTATTTCTATTTCATTTTCACCAATAAAAAATTTCAGATTTTTGGAAATTCTACCTTTTGAAAATATAAGTATTTTCGTTTTATCGATATTTACTTGAAGTTTCCAGTCATTAAAATATCTAAAAAAATTATCTAACATAACTTGAAGTTCAGCACTGCTGTCTGCTAACAATACTGTGTCATCAGCATAAAGAAATAAGAGTATTTTGAGATAAACAGTGAGCTCATTTTCTAAATCTGAACTAATTGAGTTTAGACCTTGGACGTTTGCGTTTTCTAAATAATTTTGTAAATCATTCAAGTAAAGCGAAAATAAGATAGGGGATAAATTTTCTCCTTGACGAACGCCTATTTCACATGGAAAATAGTCAGATTTCTCATGATTGTGTACTAATCTAGATTTAATATCTTTATACAAATTTTGTACAATACGGTAAAACTTACCAGTGACATTATTATTCAATAATTTTGCGAAAAGTAGATTTCTATTTATCGAATCAAACGCTCTCTGAAAATCTATAAAAGCACAATGTAACTTCTTTTTCTTAAGTTTTAGCAATTCAAATAAGGTATATAATGAAAAAAATATGATTATTTGCACTATAACCATGCCTAAAACCTGCTTGGTTTTCATTTAAAATTGAAAGTTCATCTAAATAATCATTCAATCTGTTATTAAGCACTGATGTAAATATTTTTCCGATACAAGAGAGTAGTGTAATTGGTCGATAGTTTTTCGGCTCAGATTTACTCCCTTTATTTTTGTAAATTGGGATTAAATTTCCGTAAAGCCATGCTTCGGGCACTATACCGGTATTAAATATCAAATTAAACAAGTTAACGTATATATCAATCATCGAATCAATACTGCTACATATATATTCATTAATTATGTCGTCATCACCTGGAGATTTATTATTTTTAACGCTTCGTACTGCCTTAAAAATTTCATCTTTAGTGATAACGTCATTTAATAAATGAAAACAGTTCCATTCCGGATATCCAAAATTGTTCATTTGATACATTGTTGTACACGGGATCTTGCTTCACAAATTGACGTAAATTGCTGACAATTTGTTCCGGGTTCTAGCACCAGTTATCGTATCGTGAAATTACGGGGGAACTAGCTGGTAGATTTCAAATAAAATAATTCAAAATAAGAAAAATGTTCTATTGAATAAAATACCAATTTACAAAGACCAGTATAACAAAATAGTAAAAGTCCGAAATAAACACTATGCGGATATCCACTTTACAATTTCACTTTCGGAATTCCAAATAATTGCACTACGGTGTCCGTGTATAGCTTTTCGTGTCGGCACTCAAACTTCTATAATTTCCAACTGTCTCGGTTTTTATCGCAGAAGTTATTAACACTCAGGGCAAAGTTGACATGGTGACACTTACTTAATACGTCTAGCAAAACTTAAAGGTCACAATACAAGTAATTACTTATCCTTACATTTCTCACTAAGTGTCAACATAAACAAGCAAAGATTAAATTAAGAGAATTATAACCAAGTAAATACTAACTTTGCAAACTGAAAAATGTAACAAATTAAAGCAGAATTTTTCACCATGACTTATCCATATAAGAAATTCCCTCACGAAGAAGTACACCATAACTGAAATATATAGAGAGCATACATCTCTCGCACGGGGAATCTTTTGACGGACTCCTCCACACTGCAAGAGAGACAAACTCCAGTCGTAAATGGTGAATAAAACAATATGGAGTAAATGTACATGAGACAAAGTCTCTACAAATACATGGTAATAACAAGCAAAGAAACAACGCTTTTATTGTTGTTCTTCATCTTGAAGTCATAATGAGGCCTTCAACAATGAGCTTTGTTCATACTTCATAGTAAGTTTAAGACGGCCCTTAGCACCGGTTTAAGCGGAATTCTTTGCTAATGTTTGAACAACGCTACGTCCATGTCTTCCTGGTCATGGATGCGGGGTTGTCAAACTGGCATAGTTCTCTTACAATCACTGTCATCCGTTTCCCGTCAAAAGCTCTAGTGTCTCAAGCTAGTGGACGATTACAACATATAGACAAACATAGGGCACTCATCAAGTCGATTGTAAGAAAAATAGTGAGATGTTGGCATTTTAAACAGGTGATCAATAATTTCATTTCGAAATAACAAAAATAAATGCCAAAATTTGAAAGTATGATAGTATATGATACTATGATAGTATATCCAGATGAGAAATTCTCTCACGAACAAGTACACCATAACTGAATTATATAGAGAGGATACATCTGTCGCACAGGGAATCTTTTTACGGACTCCACACTGCAGGAGAGACAAACTCTAGTCGTAAATGGTAAATGAAAGGATGTTGAGTAAATGTACACGAGACAAAGTCTCCACAAATACATGGTAAAAACAAGCAAAGAACAACGCTTTTATTGTTGTTCTTCATCTTGAAGTCGCCATGAGGCCTTCAACAATGAGATTTGCTCATACCTCATAGTAAGATCAAGACGGTCCTTAGCACCGGTTTGAGCGGGATTCTTTGCTAATTGTCGAGCAACGCTACGTCCATGTCTGCTCTTTTATCAAAAATATAGAAGGGGTCTGTGAGAATTTTGTCCTATTATGCAATACTAGTAAGTCTGCTCTTTGTTCAAGAAATATAGAAAGGGTCTTTATACTGCATGGAGTATGGCATTTCTCAACAATGTCTACAACGGTTCGCTCCCAGTCTTTTCATATCATTACCTGACGACCCCGCAGTTATGATAGTCCCCTAAATACCACCTTGAGACACGCCCCTCGTCCGATGCAGCTTTCGGTAATCAATAAATTAGAAAAACCAATCCGGAGCTGATTCAACTTGTCGCTGAATAGACCCATTACTTGGGATTTTTGATATAAGAACAAAAAATTATTATATTCTTTTACATTACAGTAAATACAAAGAAACCTGGATGTAAGTATATAATTTTTCTTTGTATTGTGAAGGGGTATAATCACGATTTTTCAATAGTGTCATCTATACGATAAATATTTGGAGAATAAACGAACAAATTAAAATTCTCGTCCAAATGCGATTAAAGGTAGAAGTATAAATATACACATATTATGTCAAAGAAGTAAAAATATGATTAAAAATCAAAATACAGAGGTAGGGATGGGCCAAGATCATCGACATAGATGTCTTCAAAGGGCCGTGGAAAAGAAACAAAATGGCTTAGATGTGAAGTGTTACATGTACGTCACAAGTGGAATACAGGTAAAATAAATTTGACGTTCCCCGTTTAGAGCAAAGACAAAAGTGAGATGAAATTACAAATGGTTAGGGGCAGGAAATTTAGCCCTCTACACGAGACCAAAATTAACTAGATTTGCAATTGCTAGCAATAGCCGATGTCACCCCAGACCCCCAATTCGATGATTCCATCTTATTCGCAGCCTCAAAATCTACCTAGAAATCAATTTTCGTTGAAATCGGACAATGTTGAGATTTTGACGTATTTCGGCGGCCATCTTGGAAATGGCGGCCATTTTGAAAATTTTAAACCCACAGCATATAACTTCAGATGGTGATCTAACTTTGTGCCAAGTTTGAAAGCAATTGGTCCAGCCATTTCAAAATAATCGCTCGTACAAAAATTATTGGAATAATAATAATAATAATAATAACCAGAAGAAACGTAGAATAACAACATGTCACCCCGACAAAGTCTGGGGTGACATAATAATAAAAAATATATATTAAAAAAGTATTAAACTAATAAATATAATTAAAACTGAAATAAAATTGAAGATACTAGTCCAAGGATTGTAATTTAAACACTAGTTTTATATTGGTAACTTTGGGGTTTTGGGTACACAAAATGAATATGATTGTTCTAACTGTTGTCGGTGTTGTCGTGAACTGTCAACCTGAGTAAGGACTTTCACGCTCAAGTCTTCCGTGGAATGTTGGCGAAACTTGAAATAGTTACCGACGGATGTGTTTTTGTGAGCTATTACTGATCGAAGATTCTCAGCACAGCGATCACCCAGTCAGCGGCAAGTCTCACCAACATATATTGTATATTCTTGTTTATACAAGTATAACCAAAACTGATTTTGTAAGAACCATCAGGATCCTTCATGAATTCCGTTTCCATAATAAAGGGACACGTTCCACAGATCTTGCGACCACAACGTCGCGTTCCCCTGTATGACTTGTTGTTACTAGTCTGGATGGTTTTGATTTTGCTGGATACTATCTCTTAAACTTATTCCTTTGCGAAACGCTGTACTTGGCAAAGATGGAAATATTTCAGCCATCAAAGGATCTTCCTGAATATTTTTTTTTAAATTCTGTGCTAATATTTTCTGTACAGCGACATTGTGAGGATGGTAAGTCAGAACTAAACGTACTCTTTCGCTGTTTTCTTTTTTAGGTCACCTGGCATTAAAGGCCATGTGAGCCTTTGCCATCACTATGCGTCCGTCGTTCGTCGTCTGTCTGTCTGTCCGCCAACAATTTTAAAAAATCTTCTCCTCTGAAACCGCTGGGCCAAATATAACCCAAATTGACTGGAATCATCACCAGGGTATGGCTTCTCAAAATTGTGTTCGATAAGTCGGCTAGTCAAACAACATGGCCGCCATTGCTAAAATAGAACTTAGGGTAAATTGCAGTTCGGCTAATAACTCGAAAACCGATACAGATATCAAAAATCCGACAGTAACAAAACTGATCAGCATGATGAGATCTACCTACCATGGAATTTGGAAGAAAATCTGAAACCATCTCGGAGTTATAGTGATTTTCTTCATTTGATCTATCCAAAAGAGCTCGAAATTAAGGATACCACAGACACTTCTACATCAGCCTCGTTCCTTGATCTTCACCTTGAAATTAACAACAGAGGCAGACTTCAAACTTAGCAGTACGACAAACGCGATGACTTCACCTTTCCAATAGTAAACTTCCCCTTTCTTTGTAGCAACATCCAAACAGCGCCGGCATATGGAGTTTACATCTCTCAGCTCATTCGCTATTCAAGAGCCTGTGTTCGATACAGTGACTTCCTTGATAGAGCCTGGTTGCTCACAAATAGGCTACTTCAACAAAGGGTATGTTACCCAAAACTTGAAGTCATCCCTCCAAAAGTTTAACGGTCGACATCACCATCTTGTGGACCGCTATGGGATATCTGTTTCCCAGATGACAACAGATCCTTCCCTTTAAAGCTTAATTGTTGTTTCCATTACCGGATTTGACTTTACTACCGGATTTGACATGTTCAACACGGCCGGTGTCTTATAAGAAGCAGAGATGCTAACTATACCGGTGACCTGATCTCACCCATGGTTTTTTATTGGGTCCGTGTTTTTCATCTTTGTATGTGTGTGTCTTCATTTTTCTTTTCTGTGCCGTACCCATGTTGTGTCTCTGTTTCCCCCTTTTTTTGTTTCCGGTGTTGCCATTGTCCTTGGATTGTTCGCTTTTGGATTGACGGTTCGGTTCTCACTTACTTTTATAGCCCCTTTTCCGTAAAATTTTCAAATTTTTGCATTTTTTATTTTTTATTTCAAAAAGTGTAACAGATAGAGGTCAATTGTAAATTGCAAAAATGTTCAGCATATCAAGATCTACCCATCCTGAAATTTCGAAGAAAATCCATAAAACTTTGTACGAGTTATTGCCCTTTTTTCATCGAACTTTAAAAAATTTCGGATAGTTCATCTTTTATTCCAAAAACTATAGAAGATGAAGGTGAAGTGTAAAATGATGAAATGTTTTCGATGCTGTGGCGACTTAAAAACTGGTGTTGAAAATAGTTCGTTGACTGCCATTTTCAAAATGGCCGCCAAAAAGGCGGGAACATTCAACATTGTCCGATTTCAATGAAATTTGGTTTTCAAATAGGTACTGATGTTGCGACTTCAAAACTGATGTTAAAAATTGTTCGTTGACCACCATTTTTAAAATGGCCGAAGGCGGGAAAATTCAACATATTCCTATTTCAGTGAAATTTGGTTACCAAGTAGGTATTGATGTCGCAACTTCAAAACTGACGTTAAAAAAAAATTGTTCTTTGACTACCATTTTAAAAATGGTAGCTAAAAAGGCGAGAAAATTCAACATTGTCCTATTTCAATGAAATTTGGTTTCCAAATAGATATTGATGTTGCGAGTTCAAAATTGTCCGTTGACCGTCATTTACAAAATGACGTCTAAACTTCAAAACTGGTGTCAAAAGCGGTCCTTAGCAAGAACGTTTTTTTTGACAAAAAAAGCCAAATAAACATGATCAGACTTTAAATACAGTTCAAGATATTGGTGGTGTTCGAGCTACGAAAATTAGAGAGATTGAAGATCAACTGTATAACTTGCAATGCTACATTGATTGTTGCAACTGAAAGCCAGGTGTTTTTAGTCATTGCCCTTCTGTGTGAAATTGTAGTAACCGAGTCAACAGCCTCAGGATTCACTTCCACTGGGTTTCCTCTTAATGAAGAATTCAGACATCAGAGCACAGTGTGATTTTAAGTCTTTGTCATCACTGTAAGTACGTCTGAGCAGCATAAGTGGAGATTTAGAGATAGCGTCTTTGTAGCTGGTAGGATAACAGGAAAAATAATCCAAATTAGCGTGTGCATCAGTTACTTTGTAAAAACTGGCCCATCCCCATCTCTTTCTTTTGTTTTCCAATCATAGTTTTACGTTTTTATATATATTTATACTTTTACTTTTATCACAGTTCGACAAGAATTTTAACTTGTTCGTGTTATTTATACTTGCACGAACTCCCTCACAGCACTCTTCATTTTATTAACTTTTGAGAATGTGTGTTACACATTATATAGTAAGATATCAAGCGATGTAAATATCCAAAAATTTCTAAAATTTTAGATTTTACATCAGCATCTCCTTAAACAATGATACTCCAAACTGCGAAGCTCAGAACGAAGATTTCGAACTGAAACTGTAATTCAGGCAATCAAATCTTTGCTTCAAAACGTACACATTATTTATAGTAAACAACAAAATACCGAAGTCTCTGAGAATTAGTTTCTGCAAATACGCATTTCGATATTTTATGTTTCTTCAGTGCAGATAAAATCAAAACGTTTGGAAATCCGAAACCGAAATACGTGTAAATGCTGACAGAGAATAATTTACCAATATGATCTTAAAAAGAAATCTAAAATCAGCTAAGGACAGAGCAGCTATGCAGGAGGGAGATACTCCTTAGGTTTAAACAAAATTTTCTATGATTTAAATATTGCAAGTTTTCAAACAAAATCGGTTTTCGGGCCAGCATCAAAGTTCTGGTAACTGGGTTGGTGGATACCCTCGGAAACTAACAATCCACCAACAGTGACATCGACCCAGTGGTAATAAACATCAAAATACAGAAGTTATTGTGAATTTAGTTTCTGCATATGCGCATGTCGATAACTTTTGTCTCTTGTGTCATTACTTATTTTACCGTTTCATCCACAACATTCTCACAGTGCATTTAGTCAGGTTAAACAAATCTTAGTATTATAGTTACAAGGATGTAATGGCGAAATACTTCCGACTTCATAATCGACTACCGGCTAAAGTTTTCGTTACGTCAGTAAAGCATTTTTTTCCCAATATCGATCAACACATGGATAATCAATTGAAGTGAGAACCGATCCTTGAATCTAAAACGAATAATTAAAATGACAATGGCAACATCGGAAAAAAACAAAGACAGAACATGAGTAGGGCACAGAAAAGAAAATGAAGATTATGAACATAGATTATAAAATCTGTGTCTTTTTTTTGTCCGAGTTAAATTACTAGAGTAGATATTAACTGATTATCCGTAGCAAAAACGACAATATATTCACCTCATCAATAAATAATTTCTAGACATTTACAGGTCAAACAGGATATCACGGTCTAGCCGACAGATACGGACATGCCAATACCACGTCTTCTGTTATCCAATTTAATCCACCGTTTGCAGAAGTGCCAAAGATTGTCTGGGGAGCTATAGGTCTAGATGTAGACCATACACACAATACACGTTTTGCTACGTCTGTAAAGCAAGTCACCACAACTGGGTTTATTATAGAATCACATACATGGGGGGATACAAGGTTGTACTCGGATGGCATGTCCAGCACATATCTAATAAAAATAAATCTATCATGCATAATATTTTACCTTTTTACCACAGTTTCCCCTGAATCCATGCATACCCAGAACCTGAATGGGTCTGCAAATTTCAAACCTTTCGGTTTAAATCAGTATTCACTAAATAAAAAAGTATCAGAAAATACATGTATTGTGACCCAAGTATTCTGTGTTATTAATTGTCTGCGGGCATCATTCTGTCAGTTCTGTTAATTTAAGTTTCATTATAAAATGTCAACAAAGTTGTTCCATTTCAAAAATATTGTATTTATGCAACAACACGGAAATTATGCAATGGATATAATTTGCAACAAGAAAATTCTTATGTCAACGATGACTCACAATTGTACTTCTTGTATGGCAAAGTGCAATAGTGTGAAAAAAATGCGAATTATGATCGTGCCTTCAATAGTTAAACTAACATTTCAATCATGTAAAACTCTAGAAATTTAAGATTTCATGCTTAAACTGATGTTGACCCTTTCATTTTATCATATATTCTAAAAAAAATAACATCACTTGTGATAAAAAAAAAGCTGAAGAAAAGTCTACAAAAAGAAATTTATACACTAAAGCAAACTGAAGAAAGACTATAATTTATCTAACAGAAACGCACAAAAAAATATACTGCATTTTGATTGGTTATGGTATATCTCATAAAATATAAAGGATAACAATATAAGAGTTATTCTTTGCCTTAAGAATTTTTTTCATTTTCTCTCTGATAAAAGATTAAAATTTAAATGAAAACTATTAAAAAGAAAATTTTCTTTAATATTTTATTTCAAAACATTTATTACTGTCTAGGATATAGTCAGAATTTGACAACAATAATTTCAGGAAATAAGCCTAATGCCTGAAAACTTTATTCAATTAGTAAGTGCCTAGGCATTAGCATGTTGCCTACGATATAGGCTTAATCCCTGATTTTGCGCAATGCTGCTTATTTATATATTAAGAAATCATTGCCTATGATGAATGATTAATTGTTATTGGCACCGACTTGGTAAAAAGATAAATACTTTTTTGAATGTATACCTTGTCATCCTGGACATACACAAGTTTTGAACTAACCAATGGTTCAGTATTGATAGTAACATTACATGACAAAACAGACGATAATTGTCCATTATGTGAGAAAAAGCACCGATCGAGGACCGCAGGGTCGACATCAGTTCTTTTCCTCACAAAATGGACAGTTTGCAGCTTCTCTCCCACTTTAAACATGGTTTTTATTGTTCAAATAATGGACAGCTTAGTGTAAGCCAAAGCCACATCAGTGACTAATTAATCCAGCAAATGATGTGTATGTTCCAGACCATACGCGTATTTGGACCGTACGCGTATTTTTTTTCAAAATATGTATACGGTCGGACCGTACGCGTACGGTCGGGGTTATATAATGCAAATATTAATAGTGTAATATATCAAATACAGAGCTGCAAATTCCCGTTATATGTGTTTTAGTGCGATTTCAGATCAACCTGAACTGTTTTTTTGTTAATACTCTGTTTAGTTATAAACTTGTGAACATGCCTTGGAAAGACAATGGTAAATGAAAGGATATTGAGTAAATGTACATGTGACAAAGTCTCTACAAATACATTGTAAAAAACAAACAAGGGAACAACGCTGTAATTGTTGTTCTTCATCTTGAAGTCACCATGAGGCCTTCAACAATGGGCAAAGCTCATAACAATGAGCTTTGCTCATACCTCATAGTAAGTTCAAGATGGCCCCTAGCACTAGTTTGAGTGGAATTACTTGCTAATAGACGAGCAACGCTACATCCATGTCTTCACTGGTCATGGGTGCGGGATTGTCAAAAACATTAATTATACTGGCAAAGTGCTCTTACAATCACTGTCATCCTTTGCCCGACAAAGAACTAGTGTCTTATGCTAGTGGACGATTACAACATATCGACAAACAGAGGGAACTCATCAAGTCGAATGTAAGAAAACTCGGCATTATAAAATAGTGAGATGCGGGCACTTTAAACAGGTGGTCAGAATTACATGTCGAAATTACAAAAATAAATGCCAAAATTTGAAAGTATGAATAGTATATCCATATGAGAAAGTACACCATAACTGAAATATATAGAGAGCATACATCTCTCAACAATTAAAATTCATATGTGTGGATCATATATAATAGTGAATACAAACCGAAACGTGTGGAAGTTATGGCTTTTGATGATTTAAAAATTTACCCACATTTTAGTTCAACAAACACAGATAACAGGCCACAGACAAACAGCCTTCTAAAGTCGTTCCTCATGCAGAGTTGATGATAAATATGAGAAAACATATTAGTAAAAAGGCATCACTGAAAGGATCAGTTGTTTTTCTCTTTCTTGTAAACGATGTGAGTTCTTAAGGAACATGTCAAAACAAAACGGATAAAGGTAATCATGGGCTCAGTAATGTCAACCAGAGGGGTCACATCAGAATGTGCAAGGAGGTTAATACTGGAATTTTGTACTTTTCCCAATTAATTTCACAATATTTTTTCATACTCTGATAACCGACTTTCATTTTTTTCTTATTGTACATATATATATTTTTTTTTCATTAAAATGTATTCGAAATTAAAGGAATTGAGATACTCATACGGTCAGCATACAGAAATGGTCTGGCTCGATCCAGACCGTATCACTATACCCATACGGTAAATTGATACGATAAATTACAATTTGCAATTCTTGGAATATTTCTCGTTGCTCCGAATTCAAACTTTTGGGAAATGGAGTTATTTATGTACACGAGACAATACCCCCGAGTCAAACGAAAGAAAACGCAGTTAATGTCGTTTATCGTTTTGAAGTAAACTTTACAAACCCTTATCACTACCATGATCACCCACCCCAACCCCGCCAGCAGATGATAAATGAAGAAAACTTTCCATTATTTTTAGTAATGGACAGGTGTGTAAACATAGCGGGCAGTTCCAGTAAACTTATTGGACTGTTACTATTACTCAAGTAATAGTTATCACAAGAGGACGCGGTGTGTCTGTAAAAGATCACCCCGACGGCCGGAGGCTGGAGGATTGAGCTTGTACAGACACGCCAAGTCCGAGTGTGATAACTAATTTACATCCCAACTAATATATATGATGTGAAGGAACACCAATATACATTCTTAGAAATTATTTCCTTGCTTATAATGTCATGAAATAAATATTTTATACTATTATCCTTATTGTACCCTACAACGGTTCTTTTTTTTTTTGAAAAAGAAAGGAAATGGGGTAAATGTCAAGGAGATAACATCTTATATACGATATTTCAACACGGTAACTCTAACGAGTTCTTGGTGTAGGTAAGGTTAAAGTCTAGTAAACGAAACGGCCCTGGTTCGATTCCCACTATGGACTATATTTTTTCAACGTTTTAAAATCTTGATATTAAAACATACAATTTTACTTAGTTCAAAGAACTGAAGAATTCTCAAAATCTGGCCTAGACAAAAACAAAATAAAAAGTAAAAATGTTCCAACTAGGGTGATATAGCTGGGGTGATCCGACTCAGATTGTATTAAAACATAATTTTTTCCCAAAGAAAAGTGTCCCTATCTTTAATGAAATACTATATATTTAACATTTCTATATCGCAGTTAATATCCCATGGGACTGTATTTGAGTAGGGATAAAATAAATTGTTACATGCTAGAACAAAAGAGCTGGGTTGTAATGTCCATTAAGCTATATATTGTATGCATAGAACAAAATATTACATCACAATCATGTATTAAGTAAAATTAAACAGAAATCGAATGGGCTGGAGAGTAATTTACAAATAATACTAGTTCCGAGGCAGTGTCTCTTGTTTTATTTATTTATTGCATTGTCCACCATCCCATTAGATATGTGTGCACGGCAAAAATTTTCGTCTATTCCACGAGTCATTTACTGTGTTTTTGTACAAAAAAACTTTTACGATACTAGTGTAATGGTGCATTGATTCCTGTTATCTGTGTGGTTTGCCTTTGTTATGTTTTATTTACAGTTTTTTTACCTGCGTCACCAACGGTGACCGCAGGTCTAGGAGCCGCTAGAAATCGTCCGTCCGTCTGTCTGTCCGTCACGCTTTGGAGGTACCAAGTATGTGTAATCTGAAACTCAGACACCTTTTACCCGATACTTTTGAAACTTTGCACAGTTGTTCTGGACACATTGAAGATGTGCACCTTTCCTTTTGGTGAGATTTGAATAAAAATTGTCGAATTTATCCATTGTTGAACTTAGTCATTTTTTCATCAAATTTTAACATTACGGTACTGAGTTTGTGTAATCTGAAACTCTGACACCTTTTACTTGATGCTTTTGAAACTTTGCAGAGTTGTTCTGGACACATTCAAGATGTGCACCTCCCCTTTTGAGCGGATGTCGAATTTATGCATTCTTGAACTTAGTCATTTTTAGCATATTTTAACCATTACCTGGTTTTTGTAATCTGAAACATTCACATCTCTGACTAAATATCTTTGAAAGTTTGCACTGTTGTTTGAACACATTGATGATCTAAACCACTCTTTTAGGCCAGTTTTGATTAAAAAATGTCAAATTTATCCATTATTGAACTTGGTACTTTATTTCGTCATATTCATGGTACTCAGTTTTTGTCTAGAGATGTTGCAGAGTTTTGAACACACTGATCACGGGCATTGCTTTCACACATTTTCTCATAAAGAATCAAAGTATGTGTTTATTTGAAACTTGGGTATGGTTTTCAACTTTTCTGAAGTGATATAGACTATTTTCATTTTATGCTTTGTTCAACTTTGTACATTTAGTTTTGTTTTTTTTTCTTCTTTTTTTTTGGTATAGAAATACGACCTAGTATCTCCGGCTCGCGGGGTATGATCCCTCCTAAACGGGGCTGACCCCGAGGGAACCCCGGGATATAGTAATAGGACCCATTCCGTGGTTGTGCGGGATGAATAAATACACAATCCATCTTTCGGATGGGATGTAAACTCAGGTTCACGTGTTGGAAGAAATGCCACGCTTCCTGCACGTTAAAGAACCCTTGTAGCAAGCTCTGTTGAGTGGTCCGTTGGTGATCGGCTACAAGGCTGAATTCCCCACCCATTTTGATTTCCCCTACCTTTCCAGTGGCAGGCAGAATTTCCCGTCCCATGACCCTTGCCATACCCCAAAGAGATTATTTGTTAACAAACTTGTTCTCGTGTCGATATAGCTGAAATATTGCTCAGTAGACGTTAAACAATATTCAATCAATCAATCAATCAATCTTTTTTGTCTATTATTCTTTATTTTTTGTCTATTACGGTAATAGGGTTGAACTTAATATAATATCAATTATAACTTGCTTTTGAAGAATGTTATGGTAATAAATAAGGTAAATGAATACTTGTTTGAATTGGCAAACCTATACATGACATTCTGTTATGTGGGATTGAACATGAGTGACGGTGACGCAGGTCAAGACATGTAATTGGTCTTGTTTAATTTTGATTGGAGTCGGCGCAGTTTGAAGTTGAGAAAATACTTATTGGGTCTAAGCGTAAAGTAAGTGAGAACTTAACCGTCAGTCAAAAAACGAAAAATCCAGGGACAACGACAACATCGGAAACATCAAGAAACGAGGTAGAGTAAGCTTCTCCTGTCGTGTTTAACATGTCAACTCCGGTAGTAAAGTCAAATACGGTAGCGGAAAAACAAACTATAGTTGTAAAGGGAAAGATCTGTTGTCATCTGTAATACAGATATCCAAAAGTAACCCACAAGATCGTGATGTCGACCGATAAACTTCTGTAGTGATCGACTCTAAGTATTGGTAACATACTCTTGCCTCAATAGTCTATTTGTAAGCAATCGGGCTCTATCAAGGGAGTCACTGTATCGACCACAAGCCCTCATGAGTAGCGAATGAATTGTGAGATATTACTCAATATGCTGGCGCTTTTGGAATGTTGCTACAAAAAAAAGGGAAGTTGACTATTAGAAAAGAGAAGTCATCGTGTTTGTCCTGCAGCCTAGTTTGTAGTGTACCTCTGTTGTCAATTTCAAGATGAAGGTTAAGGTACGGGGCCGATGTGGAAGAAGTATCTGTAGCATCTTTAATTTTGAACTCTTTTGGATAAATAAGATGAAGAAAATCATCAAACCGAGGATTGGTCAGTGATAAAATATCATACGTATAACGGAAGCTGAAATTAAAGGACCGGACCGGTTTTTTATCATTATTTCGAACTAGCCTTTCAATGAATTCAGCCTCATCAGAGCGGAGAAACAGATCACATTTCATTTTCACCACTTCTTGAAAAGCTAGTATCACAGGCCTTCTCTTACGGCTGTCAAGATGGAGTTTCACAGCTTAGAAATGGGTTTTGTAGAACATTTTGCAGATCCAGCGATGTACCGTTCTTTGTATGGTTATGTGTCCAATTATAGTACTCAGTACAAGGAAGGGAGGTCAGTGTCTTCATCTTTGGTTGAAATCCAAGAGGAAAGCAAAACAGATTTAAGGTTCTGTAATATCTCCTCCTTAGAGAGAGTAGTTGCTGGGTAGGTTGGATTGCCATAGGAATAACCAATGCCTAGTTATTTCTTTAAAGATTGGATGTAATGATTTTTCATATATGAAAATGATTTTATAAGGGGTCTTATCTAGAGGAACAACAATATATTTGTCATGAATGGACGACAAGTATCTGGCAACATGGACATTTTGGAAAATGGATGATGCTTTAGTTCTCATTTACCCTCGTAGCTGACTAATTCGTTTAAGAATGATGGACCTTACATCCTTAATCCAGTCCGAAAGAGAATCAAGGTCTTCATCTTGTTCACGTTAAATCCATTTTCTGACCTAGTCCTCTACAGCATCCACAAGGAGTTTAAAATTTTGCTCCCAGTTAATGGATCGTGGTTCATGGAATTAAGACCTTTTAGATCCATTATTTCGTGATCACAAGGACTATATCTGTAGGTGAATTTAAACAAGAACAATCGGCTGGTTTAGACTTGAAGTCGTCGGTGGTAAGGCTTTGCAGACCTTTGCACTACACGTTTAAGGCTAAAGGTTTTAGATGCTATCGGTGAATTATGTGTATATGAGACGATCCTTAAAATATGAGCTATTTTGATTTTTTACATCTTTGTGATGCAATATTTTGGCAAGGTTGATGGCATTCAAATCCTTTATTGGTAGGAACTACATTTGCATGTTCTTTAACAGGTTGGAATAATCTGTATTTACAAATATCAAGGATAACTGTGTCTAACTTGTATAAAGATGAGGATGAGTCATTATCAGAATTTTGTAAAGATTATTTATACAGAGCATTCAATTTAATAAGTGGAAACGAGTAGGGTTTTGTTCGAATTTGAAGCAGACCGAGAGGTTTGCGAACAAAAGGAAGTAGACTTTTAAAAGATGCACCATGAAGACTTGGCGATGTATAACGGCGATGGTCATGACTTCTTTTTCGTCTAGGGTTGTTGTAGCATTACATTCGTTGAATTTAGGGCTAGGTAGATAACATATGCTATCCATTTTGTCATTGCAACCATCTGGTATTGCGGTTCCTAATTTACGTATCCAGTAGTCTTCTTTTTGTCTTTGAAGAAGTGTACTAATATGTGGTTAGGATTGTTAGAAGCATGGTATTTTTTTTACAGAATGCAAAATTTCAAGGAGAGAATGGAATGATCAGGTTGATTAAAATGTTGGTAAACGGTAAGAAATTTTTTTGTGTTGATTACTGATCTATGTTCATTCGTGCGTTCGTTAAGTCTCACTTTTGTTTCTTCTACATACAATGTACTAGTATATAAGGCCACATAAACTGCATTCTATACCGTACAAAAGATTTTTAGAAGCACAATCAAAGCTATATGACAAGCGTGATGATTTTAACTTCCGAATTGTGAACTTTCCCTTTCTTAGCAGCAATATACCTACCTCTCCAGCATATTTCACAGTTGATTCGTACCTGTCGAGAATGTAGTCTGTACAATGATTTTTTAACAGAGCAAAAACACTGTCCCAAAAGCTTCTTAATCAGGGATTTGTTAAGCCTAGTTTAATTTCATCCCTCAAGAAATTCTATGACAATCAGCATTATATCATTGAAAGATATGACGGGTCAGTGTCCCAAATGAAAGCGGTTATTTTCAGCTAGATTCACGTCTCCCCAGATTTGACTATACCGATTTTGACTTTTTCTTACATTGATTCATTTACGGTGTGATGGTTGCTGTGAACAGAGCAGGGCATGCTTACCCTTCCGGAGCACCTGATGTTACTCTCAGTCTAATGGGATTTCAAATTATGCTATGATTTTGTAAATTGTATGATTTTGCTTTGTAGCTGTCTAACGTCATTGTTTTCTGTGTTCTCGTTTGGGTAATGTCTTTGCACTTCGATTTTTGTAAATACCAATCCTTTGTCACTTCGGTTTTCTCCTGCCGTTGTTTAAGATCGTCATAGTATGATACGTCTTTTTGTCGAATTACTGAAGAACGTATCTATTAAAAATATATAGCACATGTTTTATAGTTTTTAACCTTACATTTAGAGATCGTACAATGTTGTTCATCATCATTATAATTATAGACGGTATACAGCTGAACTTAATTAGCTTGTGGCTTGAAATAAGAATTCTTATACTGGAAACGTGTGTCATTTGATGCTTAATACAAGTTGGTAGTATTGACTATTTTTTGGATGGGCACCTGCCTTACAAGATGACACCGTGTCCATGATAACATCAAGTTGGTGCCTTTTTATACTGGGCGACGCCCCAACCAGTATAGTCTTGTTGTTTCTCAATTTCATGTTAGCTAGTTAAATAAGCTACTGGGTTGTGATGCCCTTGGGGACAAAATTGTCCACCAGCGGTGGCATCGACTTAGTGGTAGTAAAGCAAGTGAGATCCGAACCGTCAGTCAAAAAACGAACAATCCTGGGACAATGGCAACATCGGAAACACCTAGAACCAAGGACATCACACGAGTACGGGACAGAAAAGAAAAATGAAGACACATACAGATGAACAACACATACCCAATAAAAACCATGATTTAGATCAGGTGTACCGGTAGAGTAAGCATCTCCTGCTACTTATAATACAACCACCGTGCATGTCAATTAGGAGAAAGCTTCTAAAACGTTTTCTTTTGCCTGAAGCATTGCATGGGTTTCTTCCCTCTTGTCTTACTAATTATGTACATTCTTAAATCAACACGAAAGAGAATTACATGTTTCGAAATCCTAGAGTTTTTGATTAACTGAATAAACATAATATGCTATCGTACCCAAAAAGTTTTTTCCTCTTGATTTATGGAGCAAACTTGGTAGTCACGCTTTGTGGTGCTACCTTTTTGTTTGCTGATCTCATGAATGATTTCTGGTTGCAATTTCAAGTAAGTGTTTTATTTGCGAATTTGCAAATTTACAAATTCTTCATTTCCAATATTTATAGTTCATATATGTTATATTAATTTTTTATTGATTTATTTCTAACACCTAATTCTGTTTATTATAACTTATTAATGGTGGATAACAGGAAACATCTACAATGGCTGAAATTTATAATCACATGCTACAATCTGCCAGGGAACTACACAGGAGAAAAGACAAATAAGACAAAAGACAAACGTAAACAACGATAGGAACTGGGGACAGTCGGACTTGTTACCGGCACTAGCAAAAGTACCGCTTTTTAGGTACCCAAACCTCCCAAACCTCCCGTTTCCCTATCCCGTTTCCTTATCGTATATTAATAAACATACGAATAAAACCAAATACAGCTATATAGATAACTCCATGACCACAATCTTGAAAGGAGAGAAAATGAAATGACAATACGTAATTTTGAAAGATGGGTCAAGGGGTGCTCGCCGCTAAACTGCCGGCTAGCTCAAGGAGCCCAGACTGCTGGTAAACCACTATCGCATACGAAAGAAAAATGTATTGATTTATTTTTAATGTTTTTTCTTTTGTTTTTAAACTCTGCATAATGGCTAATATGTTGAATTATAAATTATCTGCATGCAACTAATATTTTACCCTTTCTTTTGTGTGTACAAGCATATTCCAACAGGCTGACGTCTACATACATCGTTCCACATAACCAGCAGCGAATTAAGAGGGTGCACGCCGAGTACGCCCTCCTCCAAACCAGAAATATATTAATTTTCAGGGTAAAATCGGCCGATGGTTTGACCAAATTCTATTGAAAAATTTTCGCACCTCGCTGCGCTCTTTGATTCCCATATTACTTCAAATCATGGATCCCTGATAGTCGCCCGTACTTTTATACATATTTAGATATTTTTAATAATATACAATTATTGTCTATTGATGAGGTAAATGCAGAAATTTATTGACTGAAAATATGAAGTGTTTCTACCAAACGTTCAAATATGATAAAGTGAAAATTTCAGTACTCTACAAAGAGGATGGTAAAGGGTTATTTTCGTACAACGTACACGACCAGTTTTTATTTTTCGTGCGGAGTACAAGACATTTTGTATTTCGCGTGCATTCTTACAAAAACATGCTTCGTGCAACGTACACTCCAATTTCGATTTTACTATTTTCGTATATCGTACAAGGCCATTTTTTCGTACATCGTACACATACTCCCCTTTAGGACCCTACCAAATAGAGATAAATTTATATGGCTGATTGCAAATGAGGATAATCAAATTGTGAGTGAATTCTCCAATTATATACATAAATGCTTTGAACTCCACAAGTTGCTGAAGTGATAGGTCTGTTGCCTAAGGTAGTAGACCTGGGGTAACCCAAAAATTTTCCACACATTCAATTGTCTTTAAATTTGCAGTATGAAACAATTATGTACTAATATAATTCTAGAAAAAGTTTTGAAATCTTTCGCCGTAGGATTTCTGATTTATAGTACACAGAAACACTCCTATCTTAGGTTCAGAAATCACTATTAAGCGCATACTACTGTACTATAGATGTATAAGAATTGACATAAAAAGACTATAAATTGCCAAACTTCTTTATAGAATTTTGTAGAAATGATAATAAGCATTCATTAAGTGTTGATTTGCAAAAAAAATATGTTGTCAAACATTGCTGAAAACACAGCTTCATTCAATTTCTTCTAGATGAAAATCCTAACATTATATTTTAACCAAAATGGGAAATCAAAGATCCTCCACAAATATGACTTACATCAACAATTTATAAAAACAAAAAATCATGGAAAACTGCATAAAAAGTCTTAAAATTCCTCAATTCTGAACGTCAAGCAGAAAGAATTACCTCCAGTTGCAAAAATCTGACTTTCATCTACTTAATATTTTTAAGATGCCATTCAAAAGCTAGATATTTGGGAGAGGACGTTTCATAATGTTTTGTAACTTTTGTCCCATCCTTTTTGCAAATTTGTTTTTGCGAATAAAATATGTTTAATTTGAGATAATGTAGCTAGATATTTAAATAAAGGTACTTTGAAATATTTTATAAAAAGAATCCAAGAATCCGGTTTCATGATAACATGAATATTTAATTTCTATCCATGATAAAAATTCTAAATCTTTTGTTTTATTCATACCAATCAAAACAAGTAATTTGTGCGGACAAAGGAGTTATCTCCCCCTACCCCAAGTCTACTACCTTCAATTGTTTAAACTGACAGAAGTTATAGATTTGTATACAATGTGACATTTGTTTTTCGTATTGTTTGTTTTATGCAAAATGTACTTTCCTGTTTGTTTATTTTCTTTATAAGATCAGTATTATATATTTTGATTTTTTTCATGTCTTATTTTATGTTTGTAAAACTGTGTAGCTACTATCTTTTGGATAGGAATTTTTTTTTTCTTGAATTCACATGTCCAGTCATTTTTTTTTTTCTTTTGTTTACTGTTTTGTTATCATGCTTTTTTTATTATTATTATCTTGCATTGTTCAATCACTTTGGGTAAAAAATTAGTATCAAATTCTACTTTAATACTTACTTACTTGCCTGTGTATTCCATTTTTGTATTTTTTGTTATTAATGATTATAATAATAAAAATTTTGCCTTTTATCTAATTAACCTTGGATAAGTATGAAATGTCTTATTATAAAATTTGAAAAAGTCAATATCCGTTTCCTGTAGAAATTATGACTGGTTTTGGGCTCCATACAAAACTGGACTTTGATCTGTACGTATAATATTTTCTATAAATAGCTATGATCATTTTAAATCATACTGACTGTCAATAAACGTAGATTTAGACAAAATACATGTATATGTGAGGTAAGGAATTATTTGTCGATATCTTTGGTTATTGTATAATGATTTTCCAAAAAAAACAAACAAACAAAAAAAAATGGATAAAACATTTCCCCTGTTCATAACATTGTAAATGTATGTAAACAATACCATCACGTGATTTATACCTAAAATAAATAATAATCTTGTATGCATTTTCTCACCCCTATTCATAAAGCTTGCCAATGTTTTAGTAAAGGTAAATGTTCAAATATCAAAAATTGTACCTAGTAGAAGCATTACTCTGAACCGGGACAAAACATTATCCGATGAAACGTACTTACATTTTTCTCAAACGGGCTACAGTAAACATTATTCAACCGACTAAACCTTTATTCGTCTAAACTGTCTGCCGAGAACTCAGCTTTATCATAATGCATACAAAGTCAACAGGATAATGAGTACCCAACTTTCTTTATCCGCTCGAAAAGTGGGGTTAAAAAGTGATAGGGTTGTCCGCCCGTCTGTCCGGTTACACCATCTCTTTTTATCTTCTACTCCTCCTGAGCCTTTGAATAGATTTTCATAAAACTTTATAATAGTCTTTGTAACATAATGTAGATGTGTACCTCCTATGTTAGAATTTGATTTGATTCATTTTTCGGAGTTTCCCATAGCAAAAGTGAAAACATGGACTAAGCCACTACAATACAAATGGGTACATATGCATCTATTATCAGCAACTCCTCCGGAACCACTGTATCGATTGTCAGACTTTTTATACGACCGCAAAAAAAATTTTGAGGTCGTATATTGGTATGATACTGGCGGCGTCGTCGGCGGCGTCGTCGTCGGCGGCGTCGGTGGCGTCGTCGGCGTCGGCGTCTGTAGACACTTCGTTTCCGTGCGATAACTTGAGTTCTAGTTGACCAATCCTTATGAAATTTTAACACAATGTTCCTTGGCACAAAGGGAAGGCTGGGATTGGTTTTGGGTATTGTAGCCCCGCCCGTTTCTGAAAAAGGGCCAAAAAGAGCCAAATTGGGTGTTTTCATATATTGAGCTGTAGAATATTTATTTTATATCAGGTTTTGATGGGGTTTCATAGTGTGCTCCTTATTAAATTTCCAATCTGTAGTATGTAAACGGATTTCACATCGCATGTACCGTTCATGAGCTAAATGGGGCCCTAAAGGGGGGAATCTCAAAAATTTTATTTTTTTAATTTTTAGTTCGATTTTGATGCAGTTTTTTGCAATGGATTCCTTAAGAAAAATTAACCAGCACTGCACCATCAGATTTTTGTTAACTTGGTTCCTTTCCGAGCTATGAGGGGCAAAACGGGGCCAAGATTGTAGATATGCTGATTATCTAAAATTTTTATTTATCATCGGATTTCGATGGGATTTTTTTCTTTAGATTCCTCTTATTGTCAGCTTTCAGAGATATTGCAACGGATTTGTCATAGCTCTTACTGTTTTCAAGCTATAAGGGGTCAAAGGGCCCAAAATTGCAATTTTTAGAAATGTGTGAAATCTTTATTTTTCATCAGATTTTGATAGGATTTATTCTATGGATTTGTCTTGTTGTAAGCTTTTGGTAGTATGTCAACAGAATTAGCATAGCTATTACCATTTCCGAGCTATAAGGGGTCAAAGGGGCCAGAATTGCAATTTTTCTTAATGTGTCCATCAAATTACTGTCAAGCTCCATACTGTGTCCACATTCACTTTAAAATACACTTGTTCAAATTTCAGTGGTCGACATGCTGCGGTCGTATCATGCTGCGCTCGGCGTAGCCCTTTATTGTGATATAATGCAGATGTGCACCTCTTATCTCAAAATTCGATTTGATTGACTTTTGTTATATCTAGAATCCAGCACCAACGGCAGATTTAACAAGTAACGACGGTCCACGTAGGTATATTTCATTTGTTTAACATCTGGATTTGAGATATATATACTCAACAAAAGAAGTTAAGGATCAAGATTTTTCATTTCCATTACAAGAATTTAAATGAATATGATCCTTAACTTTTTTTGCCCAGTATATGAGTATCCATAGCTAGTGCTTTAATGCTTACGTTTATGACATACAGAATCTATTATCATTGTTGTGGTGTATATAACCACAGTGGCAAAATATACAATTAACACTCTAGATAGTGTGTGACCCAGCGGTTTCTCTCCCCGAGATCCTTAATTTCGAGGGGAGAGAAACCGCTGGGTCACACACTTTCTAGGGTGGTAACTTATATTATATCGAATTTTCTTGTTCACCGGTTGACCTCCCTATGCGACCCAATGCTAACCGGTTGACCCAGTGAAATCTCAAATCAGTATCATGTGACACGATTTGAACATTTCAAATTATAGATATTTAAATGAGTATATGATAAAGCACTATATCGTCGCTTTCTTATGTCTTTAAATTTAAGGGTATAGACAGTCTATAGATCCACAAGTCCAAAGTCTGCCCAAGCTACTATCTTGTAGAATAGTGATACAAGTTTGAAACATTCTTTAATGTTCCCTATGGCTTAACTAATTGAAGGCAGTCTCCTGTTTTGCCTCCTGAAACTACCAGAGCGAATTAAATCTTATTACGAGGGGTCCAAAGGTGGTAACCATTCCATATTTTTCAAAATTTGTGAATGATGTTTGTTTTGAAATTGGGGGTTGCCAATGCTCTCCTCGCGATTTTCTTTTCTTACATTTTAATTGCAAGTTTACATTTCGCGCTTTAATAATCACAGACCGAAAATTATAGCCAAAGAAAAATAAATGCCATAGAAATGAAAAACAAAACGGTTCTAGCCTGCAAGGTGCCAAAATCCTGCACGAAATTTACAATTGTGTCAGAAATAGCGGGGTTAGGGATCCACCATCGACTAAGTAGTTAATTTTATTATACAACTTTTCTAAACTTTGACCTTCCTGAAATATCTATGTGTTATCGATAGGGCTGTGTGAAATAAATGAAGGAGTTTACCCATCGATGTAACTGTATTTGTGTAGGTCCTAAAATGGGCGATGTATTAATATTTATTCACAAAAGACCGAAAAACTGTTGAAACAAGAAAAAAACCTTAAAA
Organism: Modiolus philippinarum; assembly: GCA_002080025.1. Lineage (NCBI taxonomy): Eukaryota > Metazoa > Mollusca > Bivalvia > Mytilida > Modiolidae > Modiolus > Modiolus philippinarum. The sequence goes on along the minus strand of MJUU01015371.1, from coordinate 93,573 downwards.
TGTTAGTACATTGAAAAAGTCAAAATTTGAATTCAGAAATTATTTTGAAAAATGCTTTAAGATCGTTGTTGTCACCTGTGAAAATTTGGATTCAAGTGTCATTTCATAAAAGTTCTAACATTTCAAACAGATAGAGCATTTCAGAGTTCAGGGCTTTAATTTTTTTATTGCAGATGGCATCGCCATTGTTTTGTGAACCTTGTCAGTCTGAGGAAGACCTGTCATCACCAGCAGTTAAATGGTGTACAGAGTGTGAAGAGCCTCTGTGTGAAGAATGTGTACGATCACACAGAAAAAGCAAGGCTTCAAAACATCATACACTTGTAGATCCCATGTCTTATAAAAGTTTACCAAGGATTAAAGTACAGGAGTGCAAGGTACATACTGAACAGAAGTTAGACTTATTTTGTGTCGACCACGATGAAATTTGCTGCAGATTATGCATGACGGAAAATCACAGATCTTGTGCAAAAGTTATTACGACAGATGTCGCTGCAAAAGACATAAAATCGTCTGCTATGCTCTGTCACACCATTGAAATGGCAGAAAATCAGAGGCAATGTTTCGAAACTTTTCTCAAAGAAACGGGTAGTGAAAACAAAGAAATTGAAAAACAGCAAAAGGACATCCTCAGTCAGTTATCGTTGTATAAAAAGCACCTCATAGATTGCTTAGAAGAAGCTGAGAAATCTTTGATGTCAGAAATCTTACAGAAAACTGAAGATCGCAGACAAAAAGTTGCAAGAATCCAAGAAGTTTTATCAGTTCAAAAAGACAAACTTGGTGCTGTTTTAACTAGCATTAAAGCTATATCGGACAATGGGTCGAACGAACAGTTATTTTTATTAGCTCACCATTTAAACTCTTTACTATGTGAAAGTGAGAAAGTCGTTGAGGATAAAGGCAACAGAATTGAAAGAGAAGTCATGAGTTTTGAAACTAACAAGGACTTCATGCGTACTAATAACTTACTTGGAACGATAACCATTACAGAGAATGTTGACAATGGAGTCAGTTGGTCTCTTCCGCAAGCTGGAGCCCAAACAACAGGAAGAGCTTTCGGTGGATCAATGAAGTCCTCAGCAAGTAAAAAGAAAAAGTTTGTGTACAGTTCTAAATTCGATATCACTGGTAATCGTAAGATCAGAGGAATAGCCGTGACAAGTGACGGGAATGTTTTATTGTGTGACCATAAAAGCACAAATGTACTTCAATTCAGTTCAGAAGGGAAATTCATCAACAGATGTGACGTCGAAAGACATCCATGGAACATTGCAATATTTGACAATTCCAACGAAGCTGTTGTTTCTCTCACAGGGAATTTAGGGATAGCTAGTGTGATAACAGTTTCTGGGTTCCTGAAATTTATTGATATCAAAAGTATGACCAGTATGAAGGAAATAAGACTAGATTATTCTCCTTTAGCAATAACTACCGTGGGCAGTGATATCATAGTGGGAACCTGGAACATGATACAATTTCTGGACAAATCTGGTACTTGTAAGAGGGAAATAGATATATCCAGAAACAGATTTGCGCTAACATATATATTCACCAGTTCAGATACTAGTATATACTTCTCGACATCGGAACTATCCCGCATCAGACATGATGAAAGCTTAATTCACAGCTTTAATTTTATATCCGGAAGGCCAAGGGGTATATGTTCTGATGACCAAGGTTTTATATACGTTGCGACAATGGAAGGTCAGCTACTTAAAATATCAGCAGAAGGAAGACTGTGTGATACGTTGTTACATGGGAATGAATTCTTTGGACCTCTCTGGGCAATATCATTTAATAACGATTACTCTAAGCTTTATGTTGTGACAGAAAATGGGAAATCCTTATTTATATTTGAACTGAAGTAAACATTTCATTATCTGAAAATAACATAAAAATGGATAATTAGAATGCATAAACCCACTGCTCCACTAAAAAAATAAAATATAGACATACATAAAACGTTTATACATGTTTAATTTTGCACAGAGATGGTGTTGTGGATAATCGACTGGCTTTCAAATGGAATAAGTACAATGAATAAATCCCAAACCTTAACCACAGCTGTAAACACTTGTTTAACTAGAAAAAGGTGATCTGCTGATCACAAAAGATACCCCCGCCCCTAGGCAATTCTAGTACTTGCAGCAACCTGGATAACTATTTTGCTTGTCCATTTGCCTTTTCATTAGATTTTGCATGATTCAAGGGCAATAATTCTGGTGCGCAAAATTAGATCACAGTGAAAATACACTTGACCTGCATTTTATAAATAGTCCCAAACTTTCCATAAAAAGAAACTCAAGTTATCATCTGAAAACCATAAAAAATACAGATTTGGCATAAATCAAGGACAATAACTCTGAACCAAAAGTCTGATCATGGTGAAAATCAAACTCAACCTGTATTTTATGGGAAGTAACATACCCAAAATATAAAATCTTTCCTTCACAGCAAACTCAAGTTATCATCGGGAAACCATAACTTTTACAGATTTTGTCTCTTTAAGGGGCAATAACTCCAGCATGCAAATACGATCAAAGTCAAATTCATACTTGAACTGTTTTTTATAATTAAAAACGTTGTTCCAAAATTTAAAAACTGTCCCTTGAAGAAAACTGAAGTTATCATCCAGAAACCATAAAATCTACAGATTTTGCCTAACTCAAGGGCAATAACTCTGGAATGCAAAATCCGATCACGTTCAAAATCACACTTGACCTGTATATTATGAATATAAACATTGTCCCAAAATATTAAAACTTTCCTTCAAAGCAAACTCAAGTTATCGTCCGAAAACATAAAATTTACAGATATTGCCAAATTCAGGGGCAATACCTCTGGAACGCAAAATCCGATCACAATCAAAATCGAACTTGATCTGTATGTTATGAATAAAAACATTGTCCCAAAATATTAAAACTTTCCTTCAAAGCAAACTCAAGTTATCATCTGGAAACCATAAAATTTACAAATTTTGCCTAATTCAGGGGCAATAACTCTGGAATGCAAAATCCGGTCACGGTCAAAATCACACTTGACCTGTATATTATGAATATAAACATTGTCCCAAAATATTAAAACTTTCCTTTAAAGCAAACTCAAGTTATCATCCGAAAACCATAAAATTTACAGATTTTGCCTAATTCAAGGGCAATTGCTGTAGAACGCAATATCCGATCACGGTCAAAATCGAACTTGACCTGTATTTTATGAATATAAACATTGGTCCAAAATATTTAAACTTTCCTTCAAAGCAAACTCAAGTTATCATCTGGAAACCATAAAATTTTGCCTAATTCAGAGACAATAACTCTGGTATGCAAAATCCGATCACAGTCAAAATCAAACTTGACCTGTATTTTATTAATATAAACATTTTCCCAAAATATTTAAACTTTCCTTTAAAGCAAACTGAAGTTATTATCCGGAAACCATTAAATTTTCAGATTTTGCCTAATTCAAGGGCAATAACTCTGGAACACAAAATCCGATCACGATCCAAATCGAACTTGACCTGTATTTTATGAATACAAACATTTTCCCAAAATATTAAAACTTTGCCTCAAAGCAAACTGAAGTTATCATCCGGAAACCATAACATTTTCAGATTTTGCCCAATTCAAGGGCAATAACTCTGTAACGCCAAATCCGGTCATGGTCAAAATCGAACTTGACCTGTATTTTATGAATACAAACATTGTCACAAAATATCAAATCTTTGCCTCAAAGCAAGCTGAAGTTATCATCCGACAACCATAAATTTTAAGATTTTGCCTAATTCAAGGGCAATAACTCTGGAACGCAAATCCGATCACGGTCAAAATCGAACTTGACCTGTATTTTATCAATACCAACACTGTCTCAAAATATAAAAACTTTGCCTCAAAGCAAGCTAAAGTTATCATCCGGAAACCACAAAATTTCCAGATTTTGCCTAATTCAAGGGCAATAACTCTGGAAAGCAAAATCCGATCACGGTCATAATCGAACTTGACCTGTATTTTATGAATACAAACATTGTCCTAAAAAATCAAAACTTTGCCCCAAAGCAATCTGAATTTATCATCCGGAAACCAAAGTGTGACGGACGGGAAGACGGAAAGACGGACGGACGGACAAGAGGAATCCTATATACCCCCGACCTTTTAAAGGCGGGGGTATAAAAAAATCCAGTCTATAACTGGCACCCGGAATTCGGATCATTTTTAAACGAAGGAGGTTAAACGGTAATACATCAATGTTTCTGCACTAAAAATGGAGAACGCAGATACACCTTTTTAGTAACAGCGAAAGACAAAACATATTTTGTTAAGAACCACATTGATTCAAATAAGAAGTATACTGAGACTGACGTAATAAAAATGTTAGAATTGTTTTGATCGACAATTGAGGCCTGTCATGGGTTTCTGGATTACCTGATTATCAGGGCATTTTTTTTAATGATTATTTGATTACGAGGGCATTTATTTAATGATTATTTGATTATTAGATTGCATTTTTATATACTTTTTGATTACTAAGCCAAAAATTTATTGATTACCAAGGTAACAATTTAATGATTATTTGATTACCAAGGCAAAAAATTAATGATTATTTGATTCCTAGGATCCCCCCCCATGAGGACCCCCACAATATTTTTGTCGAATTCAGAGGTCGCGTTTTCCAACAGACAATAGGGATTCCTATAGGATCTAATTGTGCACCACTCCTAGCTGACTATTTCCTTTACTCGTATGAGGCCAAGTTTTTACAAGGGCTTACACAAAGGAAACAAAAACATTTAGCCCAGTCATTTAATTTCAGCTTCCGCTACATGCACGATGTACTTTCTATAAATAATCCAAAATTTAAGGAATATTTACATCAGATCAATGCGCTTGAATTTAAGAGACTACTGATACAACAACTTCAGCATCGTACTTAGATATTTTAATATATTTTGACGAAGATGGACGTTTGAAATCTAAAGCTATACGACAAGCGTGATGATTTTAACTTCCCAATTGTGAACTTTCCCTTTCTTAGCAGCAACATACCTACCTCTCCAGCCTATGGAGTGTACATTTCACAGCTGATTTATACTTTGGAGCATGTAGTTTGTACAGTGGTTTTTTGAACAGACCTAAAACGCTGTCCCCAAAGCCGCAAAGTCAGGGATTTGTTCAACTTATGTTAATTTCATCCCTCAAGGCCGACACCATAACATTATTGAAAGATATGACGTGTCAGTGTCCCAAATGAAAACGGACATATTCAGCTAGATTCACGTCTTCCCGGATTTGACTATACCCATTTTGACTTTTTCCTGGATTGACTCACTTGCAGGGTGACGGGTGCTGTTAACAGAGCAGGACATGCTTTCCCTTCCGGAGCACCTGATGTCACTCTCAGTTTCATTGGAGTTCACACTTACAGTGTCTTGGTTTTGAATGATGTGTTTTTGTGTCTGTGCTTTATGGCTTTCTGGCGTCGTTTTTTTTCAGTGTTCTCGTTTTTGCCATGTCTTTGGACTTCAATTTTTGTAAATGCCACTCCTTTGTTCCTTCGGTACCCGTCTGTCGTTGTTTTATTGTTTATGCTAAGACTAGACTATTATAAAGCACACTTGTAAAGATTATGCAATGATGTGAATTTTTGTCTGGGAGATGACAGTTTCTACCTGACACTTTGTCCAAGGTGATGAACCCGTCCTCTTTGAAGGAGTTAACTCTGAGAATTTGGGCCTCTTCAATCTTTTATTATTGTTTTAGATTTTAATATTATTTCACAATTTTCTTTCGTTGTTCTCCATATACGACAGCTACACCATATATATTCTTATTCCGTCTATCTTGATGTAGAAAGATGCAAGTGCCGATCTTACACTTCTATTATTTTTTTGTCTCGCCCTCGACGAAAGGCACGGAAAGCGAGACATATACGTACAAAGAATGACGTCGACGGCGGCGGCGTAAACTTTCATTTTAAGTTTTTGTGATTAGAAGGGAAACGGGGAATGTGTCAAAGAGACAACGACCCAAAGGGGAGTAATAACAACTCAAAGCTACCATAAGATCTTCAATGAACGTTGAGAAAACCCCACACCTAATGGCAGGTCGGAGTCGGCCCCTGAATAAAGAGTTATCAAGTTCAGCGAAATAAACATCATCCTAGACTCCTATAGACATGAAGTAAACGAACTAGAAAAAGGACAAGACACACAAAGGCTTAATAAATTTCCCGACTTAGGACAGGCGCAAACCTGCTGCGGCGGGGTTAAACTAGTTTTATTGGGCCCAAACCTTCCCCCTACATTAGGTCATTTTCTCAGTAACTATAGGTGGTAGGTCAATGACATTTGGTATATAGGTTGGCCTTGAGTAGTACATGACAGTTTGCTATATGGCTTTTGTCTGTGACCTCAATTTCACGGTCCATTAAACATGTTAAGTTTTTGTGTTTAGTTTAGTTTCTCAGTAACTATAAGTGGTAGGTCAATGATATTTGGTATATAGATTGGTCTTGGGTAATACATGACAGTCTGCTATATGGCTTTTGTCTGTGACCTCAATTTCACGGTCCAATGAACATGTAAAGTTTTTGTGTTTAGTTTCTCAGTAACTATAAGTGGTAGGTCAATAATATATGGTATAAAGATTGGTCTTGGGTAGTACATGACAGTCTGTTATATGGCTTTTGTCCATGACCTCAATTTCACGGTCCAGTGATCATATTAAGTTTCCCAGTATCTATTAATTTTAGGTCAATAATATTTTATATGTGGGTTTGTCTAAGATGCAACATGACAGCCTGCTATTTGGCTTTGGCCTTTGACCTCTTTTTCACGGTCTAGTGAACATGTTTGATTTTTTTAGTATCCATCAGTGGTAGGTCATTGATATTTGGCATTTTGGTTTTGGGTGATGCATGACAGTCTGCTATATTGCTTTTGCCAGTTACCCTATTTTCACAGTCTAGCGAACATGTTAAGTTTTCTGATTTAGTCAGTTCGAGTATTCACATCAATTTTGCGACCAAGTAGGGACGGGCGAGACATCAATTTGGGTCCACACTTGTTTTCATTATTTTAAATATTGATGATTTTCAATCTGACCAACACCAATAAATGTTTTGAACCCAACCTATATTTGGGTAGGAAAATTTACGTTACAAGAAACGTTTTCTCCACATTTACAGAAACATTTCGTCCACATCTTCAGTTTGTAGCTAAAGAATTTCTCAATATGTTAAATACTAACCCGAATTGTTCGCGCAATATATCTTGGTTCTATGTGTGTCTTGTTATATTGAACTGTGAGTTTAAGCCTTGAGTTTCTTTAACAGTTCTATGGAATATTTATATAAATGTATAAACGAGAGGTCAAAACGTTAAGCTACACGCATGACTGATGGACCCATATGGTACAAAGGAAATGTTATAGGTATAGGAACACATCAGCAAATGGATACCAAAACAATCTGACAGAAGAAGGAAAATTTGAAGTCAAATACCCAAAGCCATGACGACATAGAATCTACACGAATAGAGACGCGAGGAACCACAGAGACAAAACAAAAGTGCAATTAAGGTTGTAAAAATAAAACACTAGTTAAATAAACGCAAAGACAAAATGGAGGTTTCTTTATTTGCACGGAAACACGATCTCCTTGATAAACCCTTTGTAGGTCTTGGTGAGGATTCTTGTATATTGGATAAATACCCTTTCAACTGATCAACTGATCTAAATAATAAAAATAGTAATGGTGCATTACATGCGCAACGTTTCACAAAATTTCAAAGTTTAAAGAGGCATAACTTCAGATCCAACAACTTACATACCAAATTAGAAGACACTATGTTATTTCATTCACAAGTTATCAGTAGGAAACCCTAAAATTTGTAAAATATCAAAGTTTGAAGGAGCATAACTCCAAAACCCCTTGAACCTCTGAATTGGTCAAAGTTTTGTGGTAAACAAGTCACATACCAAGTTTGAAGACAATATCTTATTTCATTTAAAAGTTATCAGTCGGAAACCCTAAAATTCGCAAAATTTCAAAGTTTCAATGGGCATAACTGCAGAACCCCTTGTAACTCTGAACCCGAAATCGAACTTGGCCTGAGTGTTTTGGTAAACAATTTACATGCCAAGTTTTAAGACCTTATGTTATTTCGTTCACAAGTTATCAGTCGGAAACCTTCGGGGGATGGACAGACGGACGGACGGACACACGACTGAGGGTATCGCATAATACCTCGCCACTACGTGTGGCGGGGGATAAAAACATCATTTGACCATATACATCCCCGTCATACCTCATGAACTATACCAGACGTCGAGCTCCGCGTCATAACTATTCACAAAAATCCGTTGAAAAATGTTATGAAATACATTCGTGGATCTTTATAACATCAGAATCCTTCGCGTTGTTTTTGTAAAAGGACTCTAATAGGGGCTATATATCTTAATTTTGTTTTTGTTTCAAGAATTGACAAGAAAAGATAGGTGTTAGCAAAGACAAACAGGTGTTCGAGTGGAAATTTCTTTTTAAAGATTTTGTTTTTATTTAAGAATTGAATGCATTATTTTGAAGTTTCATTGGGGTATGAAAGTGTTGACCGAAGCACATTTTTAATGAAGCGTGTTAGCGCTTCATGTTGAAAATGTGCGCCCGGTCAACACTTTCATAATCCCTATAAAACTTCAAAATAATGCATTCAATTCTTTTAATTATATTTTAGAACAAAACCATAAAAAAATCATTAAAAAGATAGTACATAATGTACAATGGGATTCTTTTTTCACTAATTCGTACGGCGCGTTGTCATCTTGTCAAATGTGTTTCATGGGAATTGCAACTCCACGTTGATATGCCACGTAAGCGATGTTCACCTATCAAATTGACGGAATTCAAATGAATATTCATGAAATGTAATTATTAATTGAGGATATTAAATCATGATTTATTATAATCACAACAAACTGGTTCGAGATTATGTTACAAGGAAATTACGAAAGGAGAAGTAAAAATAATACTTGGTTATCTTCTAATACCCAGTGGTTTCCACCTGATTTGTCTTTTTGTCTCATATGGACTTCGGCTCTTGACCACTTTGTTCGGTTATTTTGTTATTTCCCCCAAATACCATCACAAACAATTTACGAATGAAAAATATCCAATTTAAAGTATTAAGTACATGTACTTGAGCCCACAGTTTTAGACAACGCCAAACAAAGTAGGCGTAGTCATTGATGGAAATTTACTTTATCAAAGATGACAAATAGTTTTGAAATAAATAAGCTTAATTATGTCAATATCTGATATTTCTTGCACATTCTTTGCCATGGATAAAGTCTTGTGCCGCATCAAATAAAGTCAAGTTGCCATGCTCCATGTCTCGATACATCTGTGTCCGTAATTTTTACTGCTCCTACAGTTTCTTTTTGTTTTGGTTTAGGTTGGGATCCGACTGTCTTGTTTGACTTTTGATTTATGCAGTACCATATAACTCCAGTTAATATTACAAGAACCAGACAGCTACAAAATCCTATTGCAATCCAAACCCAAACATCTGTAACAAATATAATGTAGAGTTTAACCGTACTAACCTCGAGATGGGATGTTGTCTCCTTGACATTTACCCATTACCCTTTTTTCATAAGTATTTTTTTTTTAAAGTATGTGTCTCTACTTCTATTTGAATTGATATATAATAACTTTGCCGCACAATGAACAGCCCACAAAATTCTGGCTTAAATATGCATTAAATAAATAAGCCGTCCAACTCTATAATATTTATTATCTGACGGCTACTTGAGCCAACCGCAACAATTTGTGGACTACTCGATTCGCCCAATCAATGTGTTTATATAGTGATAGGTGCATGCAGTATACAAAAATAATTTATGTCATACAGTGTGTCCTAGGTCAGATGATATAAATGATGTAATAAAGATGAATGATTCTTTCGTAAAAGGTGGTTTACAGTGTAAGATGACTCGTGTAAGATCGATGCACGCGACCTCATCTTACACGGGCAAAAAACCAACCAAAAGTGTTCATTTTCGTGATGAAACAATCGTTACCATGACTAAACGTCATAAAACACCTGACGTCACAATGCAAAGAACACTTAAATGGCGGCGACGTTGTTCTCTCCGTATGGGTTTGCAGGTGTTTCTTTTCGTATTTTACGGACGAAATGGGAATTTATTCGATCAAAATTAAAGATCGGGATATATTTCACTCGTGTAAAACATAATACGTCCTTTCTTCTCGTTTCGATACCCTCAACTCGAGAAAAGATGAAACTTATTACACTGATGAAAGATATTCCAATCTATAATCCGATCTTATGCAAGATCCTATTAATGAGTGAAATTGTACCATGGTATGAAATGATGATACTCAAATACTAGTGCTTTATTAAATGTAATAAAATAATTAGAATAGCTAATAAAATAACCAAGTGACACACACTCCTTCCACAACAAAAGGATTCGTCCTCGAAACCGGACTATAAGCAACAAAAAACCTCTGTAACCATCGATTCGTTCATTTGTCAGTATGTGGCAAGCACCTCTACACTCAAAAGAAAGATATAAATATACAATAAAATGCTCTTTGAACGAAAAAATAAATATTAATAAATAAAAAAAAATAGTCCATAATGAAATTTAATCGTTTCTGTCGTGTGCTGTAAGCGCCTCTAAACGTAAAAAATTATCAAAACGCACATGGATCGACTATATACACAAACCCAAATATCAAATTCTACTTCATGTGACGGAAATGAAATGTTTAACAGTTTCAACTCATTTTATGTAATGATGTAATTATTACGATAAACATATAACACATTATCTTTTCAACTGGCATTATCCTGTCAACTGGCAGTCGCCAATTCCCCAAAAAAAAGCTTGAATCTCTGCATTTTCGACATTACGGAAACAACGAAAAATGCTTGTGCAATGTTGTAATAAAGTAATCTTGTGTTTTTAAAATGTTTATATCAATTGTCTTTGAAACATCCACAGAAATTGTATCTTTAAAATTGTAAAGGAAAGTCGACTTTAAAATTTCAAAATATGATATATATTTATATATGTACCGGTCAAATATTTTACCAATACGTCGCAGTTGGTATACTAATCACAGATCATTGATGGTGACAGGATGTATACTTATATGTATCAGTCAAATATTTGAAACGAAAAATTTGATATATAGTTGCATGTATCGGTCAAATATTTGACCAATACATCGCGGTTCAAATAATAAGATGGAAACAGGAACAGAAAAAAATGATATATATTTAAATGCATCGGTCAAATATATGAAGAGAAAAATCTTGTATATGTATATTATATTTGACCAATACATCGCTGTTCACATAGTAACCACAGATCATTGATGGTAACAAAATGTATATTTATATGTATTGGTAAAATATATAAAGAGAAAAACAAATCAAAAATATGTATGGGAGAAAAAAATATATTTATATGTATCGGTCAAATATTTTACCAAATCTTTAACAAGACGACTACATATTAGAACAACCGTAAGTATATTCAAAGCAGGTGAAAGGTGAACTTAAAGTTTCATTAACTCGGTATTTTTTTTCTTCAATATGCTTATCCCTAATAAGGTTCGAATAATTAAGAAAGGGACAAAGAAAGTTCAATTACATTATCAAAATATACTTTTATAAAATCACAAAAAGCAATATTTTTTGCACAATAAAATCGTGTATCCCTCTTATAACGACGAAGTATTTCTTAGGAAATTTACTAAAATCTATTAGTACATCGCAGTTTACAGCCACAGAAAACATGACAAAAATAATAATGAATTGTTGTTCTTCATCTTAAAGTCATTCAGAGACGCCAAAGAATATACCACGCGCCCCGTAAGTTTATTAGGACTCTAACTGGTAATTGTCTCTAATCGCTAAAACTGCAGTGACCCACATTGAAGGACTTTCAAATTAAGATTAAATAGAAAATACTTGAGATATTTTCGGCAACACACATAGAACCTTTGAAGTACCTTGCGTTGTTTATCTTTGTATTATAAACATACAAACATATCGGGCGAAGTACTCTTACAAACACTGTCATCCATTGCCAGACAAAGGGTCCATTGAAATAGATAATACAACATATAAACGATCACAGGGCACTCATCGAGTTGTTTGTAAGAAAACTTGGCAATTAAAATCGGGAGATGCTGGCAATATATATACAGACAGCCAGAACTGCAGTGACCCACATTGAAGGACTTTCAAATTAGGATTAAATAGAAAACACTTGAGATATTTTCGGCAACACACATAGAACCTTTGAAGTACCTTGCGTTGTTTATCTTTGTATTATAAACATACAAACATATCGGGCGAAGTACTCTTACAAACACTGTCATCCATTGCCAGACAAAGGATCCATTGAAATAGATAATACAACATATAAACGATCACAGGGCACTCATCGAGTTGTTTGTAAGAAAACTTGGCAATTAAAATCGGGAGATGCTGGCAATATATATACAGACAGCCAGAATAATAGTTTAATTTTCTCCAAAGCAAGAAAGCCAAATGTTGAATTTTTATAGTGCATTCATATGAGAAACTCTTACATGGCCAAGTACACCATAACTGACAATTTACAGAGCATACACCTCAAGCACGGGGAATCTTTTTGCGGACTCCACACTGCACGAGAGACAAACTCCACGGTAATTAAACAAATAAAGGGATATGGAGTAAATGTACATGGGACAAAATCCCTTTAAATACGTGGTAAGATTAAGCAAATGGAACAACGCTTTGATTGTTGTTCTTCATCTTGAAGTCACTATGAGGCCTTCAACAAAGAGCAAACGCTCTTACCTCACAGTAAGTTCAAGACGGTCCCTAGCACCGGTTTAAGCGGAATGTTTATATCTATGTCTATATCTTGAACGGCTAATATCTTATATTGTCTATATGGTGGACAGTAAATATCTTATATTATCTATATGTCTTACAGGAAATATCTTATATTATCTAAAATGTTGACATTAATTAACTTATTTATGCATTTATGAATATTTTTTTATTATTAAAGCTGTGGCCAAATACCGCCAGTACATTATAGTTGGTTGTGCCTATTAGTGCATCCGGGATAACAAAACTAGGAAATTAAGGACCATTATATCTATAAATTGTTCTATTTTACAGATAAATATTTTTAAACTTGATATAAAAACCAAAATTAAAGTGAAATTATCAAAAAATGTAATAATTATTGGTCAATTTTTAAAAACCCAGAATTTAAAGTCAGATAAATCAAAATATCCGGAACTTGTTTGCCGAAACCGAAGTGCGTACACCGTTCTTTTTATCAAACGGCCTTTAGGAAGAATATGAAATAGGGTTGACAACATAAATCACAAATCTACGGAGCCATTTTACAAACATACAGGATTTCCGTTTTATCAAAGTTTATCCCGTAAATATTTACTAATTCGGACACTTTGTAAAATATCTCCGTTAAAAGCATGGTGACATATACATTTTTTCATTGTAATCAATAGATCATATCATACTATTTATTTACAAAAATGTATAAAATTCTCATGGATAAAAGGCTTATTTCTATTAAGCTGAAAGTTGCCTTTCCATATTTTCCCATGCATTCTTTGTAAATTTAGGTGAAAAATAACTAAAAATGAGCACACCTTGACTCCAATTGAAGAAAAAAAAACAAGTATGGTGACCCATACATTTCATAACAGATTTCGGTTTTGGGTTTGGTACGATTTGATATTCAATTGAGCCGACTTATAGCAAAATCTCATGGATTCGAATGCAAGTGTCTATCTACCTTCACTAAAAACTTTATTCCACAGAAATAAGATCGGAAATTTAAACGTGTTACGTTGCACGATGCAATACCGTGCGTAACTTTGTCTCTCTAGCTCTTTTAACCCTAATTAAAAACAACGTTAATAAGCAGCTGTATAAGTAGACAAAGATCAAGTAACACAACGAGAAGTTAGTAATACAATATTAAGATTATAAATTGCAAATAAAAATGTAACATGTGAATTACAAAGGTACAGAAGCGTATAGTGGACTCGCCTTGTCTTATAAGAACACCTTATAACGCACTAATTTTCTTAAATAAAATAACCTTATCTCCTTATAAGGTGATAAAACAGCCTTGTCTTCTTACATGTATAAGGCAAAATGACAAGCTTTTGCTTTGTAAAGACATTTCTCGTTTAATTCAAAACGTTTTACGTTAAATTAAAATAACACTATTCACTTACTGCATGAAAACAAATAGAAGAGTTTAGGATGTATTAAGTTAAAACATGTTGTGATATACAAGGCAACAACATTTTTTATTTAAAGTCTTGTCTTGCTTTGTAAAACAATAAGCGCTCTTTGTTAACTCGTTTTATTTAGGTGATAACACAAAAAAATTACGAATATTTTGTCTAAGAAGACAATTAAATGTCTTATTTAAAACAAATTGTAGTCTTAACATCATCCATTTAGTTTATAATGATTTTATTTGTTCAAATAATAACAAAAAGGATAAGACACAAGTGAAATCTCACTTATGAAGTCTTCTCCCAAGTACAATAACAATAAAAATACATAGATAGCATGCATAATATATATATATTCTATATAAACTATTTTGAATGTTACTCAATTGCTTCGTACCCCTTTATAAGCGAATGACATATAGTGATCATGGTGTCCGTTCGTCTGTCCGTTCGTTATTCCGTCCGCTATAATGGTACACACATTGTGGTGACAATTTCTCCTAGAGCACATGGTGAAATTCAATGAAAATTTCACGGAATGTTCAGTGTATGTTGCCATTGTGCACCATATGATTTGACTTTATTATGTCCCCCAAACGAAGTTTGGGAGACATATTCGTTTGGGGGACATATTGTGTTTGATCCGTTTCTTATTATTATTATTAAGTCTCCCAAACGGAGTTTGGGGAGACTTATTGTTTTACTACCGTTTCTTATTATTA